>SZWC01002602.1:706-24581 GCA_023375785.1 Penium margaritaceum | reverse complement strand
GGGGGGGGGGGGTGGCCGTGTTCTGATACCTCAACTCTACCTTCGAGCCTAAGCCGTGGGCGGGTAGGGGGGTGTCATAATGCGGTCGCAAATCTGGCCTCCAGGTCATCCACGTAACATCCCTGCAGGGGGGTGGGAGGGAGTATTCCAGTGAAGGCACCTACGCGTAACAAATGAACAAAAACCGACCTGGTGTCAAAGGGAGAAACCTTTTGCTATTTATTGACTAGCAAGTGTGGTAAACTTTCACAACTCATAACACGACTCACAAATGGTCAGGGTGGAAGATAGTGGTTTGTGAATACTAGTTATCGACTAGCAAGTACAAACACCTTCAAGATGTAGTTGCACAATGTGGCTACAATGCACAGTGACCAACCAAAGTATGCATATGTCAGTAACCATGACCAACAAATTTCACTTCATGTGGTCAACGTTGAAAACGCAAAACACGATTCACAAAATGTCAGAGGGGGAAACAATGGGTTGTGAACACTAGTTATCAACCAGCACGTACAAAGACCTTCAACAAGCAGTGGCACGGTATGGCTAGCGTGCACAGTGACCAACCAACGGATGCATACGTCACTGACTACGACCAAATAAGTCCACTATGTGTGGTCAACATTGACAACTCATAACACGAGTCACAAATGATCAGAGGGAGAGACAATGGTTTGGGAAGCCTATGTATTGCCTAGAAAGGACAAAGAACTTCAATACATAGTGGCATTGTGTGGCTAATATGCACACCAAACAACCAAACTAGGCATATGTCACTGATCATGACCAGAGAATTTCAATAAGGGTGGTCAACGTTGACCAACCACAACACGAGTCACAAACGGTCAGGAGAGGAAACGATGCTATGGGAATATCGGTTCTCAACTTCCAAGTACAACGACCTTCAATCAGTAGTAGCACGGTGTGGCTACCATGCACAATGACCGACCAAAGTAGGCATATGTACTGCCTTTGACCAAAGAAATCTGCTATGTTTGGTCAACGTTGACAACTCATAATACGAGTCACAAATGGTCAGAGGAAGAAACAATGGTTTGGGAACACCAGGTATCAAATAGCAAGTACAAGGGGCTTCAATACGGTGTGGCATGGTGTGGAGACCATGCATGATGACCAACCAAAGTAGGCATATGTCACAAACCATTTCCAAATAATGCCACTAAGTGTGGTAAACTTTGACAACTCATAACACGAGTCACAAATGGCCAGGGTGGAAGATAATGGTTTGTGAATACTAGTTATCAACTAGCAAGTACAAACACCTTCAATATGTAGTTGCACAATGTGGCTACAATGCACAGTGACCAACCAAAGTATGCATATGTCACTAACCATGACCAACAAATTTCACTTCATGTGGTCAACGTTTAAAACGCATAACACGATTCACAAATGGTCAGAGGGGAAAACAATGGATTGTGAACAGTAGTTATCAACCAGCAAGTGCAAAGACCTTCAACAAGCAGTGGCACGTTATGGCAAGCGTGCACAGTGACCAACCAAAGGATGCATACGTCACTGACTACGACCGAATAAGTCCACTATGTGTGGTCAACATTGACAACTCATAACACGAGTCACAAATCATCAGACGGAGAGACAAAGGTTTGGGAAGCCTATGCATTGACTAGAAAGGACAAATAACTTCAATACCTAGTGGCACGGTGTGGCTTATATGCACAGCAAACAACCAAACTAGGCATATGTCACTGATCATGACCAGATAATTTCAATAAGGGTGGTCAACGTTGACCAACCATAACACGAGTCACAAACGGTCAGGAGAGGAAACAATTCTATGGGAATATCGGTTCTCAACTACCAAGTACAACGACATTCAGTCAGTAGTAGCATGGTGTGGCTACCATGCACAATGACCGACCAAACTAGGCATATGTACTGCCTTTGACCAAAGAAATCCGCTGTGTGTGGTCAAAATTGACAACTCATAATACAAGTCACAAATGGTCAGAGGGGGAAACAATCATTTGGGAACACCAAGTATCAAATAGCAAGCACAAGGGGCATCAATACGATGTGGCACGGTATGGAGACCAAGCACGATGACCAACCAAAGTAGGAATATGTCACTGACCATGACCAAATAATGTCACCCAGCGTTGTAAACTTTGAAAACTCATAACACGATTCACAAATGGTCAGGGTGGAAGATAATGGTTTGTGAATACTAGTTAGGGACTAGCAAGTACAAATACCTTCAACATGTAGTGGCACAATGTGGCTTCAATGCACATTGACCAACCAAAGTATGCAGATGTCACTAATCATGACCAACAAATTTCACTTCATGTGGTCAACGTTGAAAACGCATAACACAAGTCACAAATGGTCAGAGGGGAAAACAATGCGTTGGGACCACTAGTTATCAACTAGCAAGTAAAAAGACCTTCAACAAGCAGTGGCACGGTATGGCTGGCGTGCACAGTGACCAACCAAAAGATGCATACGTCACTGACTACGACCGAATAAGTCCACTACGTGTAGTCAACATTGACAACTCATAACACGAGTCACAAATGATCAGAGGGAGAGACAATGGTGTGGAAAGCCTATGTATTGACTAGAAAGGACAAAAACATCAATACGTAGTGGCACGGTGTGGCTAATATGCACACCAAACAACCAAACTAGGCATATGTCACTGATCATGACCAGAGAATTTCAATAAGGGTGGTCAACGTTGACCAACCATAACACGAGTCGCAAGCGGTCAGGAGAGGAAACAATGCTATGGGAATATCGGTTCTCATCTACCAAGTATAACGAAATTCAGTCAGTAGTAGCACGGTGTGGCTACCATGCACAATGACCGACCAAACTAGGCATACGTACTGCCTTTGACCAAAGAAATCCACTGTGTGTGGTCAACGTTGACAACTCATAATACGAGTTACAAATGGTCAAAGGGGGAAACAATGGTTTGGGAACACCAAGTATCAAATAGCAAGCACAAGGGGCATCAATACACTCTGGCACGGTGTGGAGACCATGCACGATCACCACCCAAAGTAGGCATATGTCACTGACCATGACCAAATGATGTCACCAAGTGTGGTAAACTTTGACAACTCATATCACGAGTCACAAATGGTCAGGGTGGAAGATAATGGTTTGTGAACACTAGTTATGGACTAGCAAGTACAAATACCTTCAATATGTAGTGGCACAATGTGGCTACAATGCACAGTGACCAACCAAAGTATGCATATGTCACAAACCATGACCAACAAATTTCACTTAATGTGGTCAACGTTGAAAACGCATAACACGAGTCACAAATGGTCAGAGTGGAAAACAATGGGTTGCGAACACTAGTTATGAACTAGCAAGTACGAAGACCTTCAAAAAGCAGTGGCACGGTATGGCTGGCGTGCACAGTGACCAACCAAAGGATGCATACGTCATTGACTACGACCGAATAAGTCCACTATGTGTGGTCAACATTGACAACTCATAACATGAGTCACAAATGGTCAGAGGGAGAGACAATGGTTTCGGAAGCCTATGTATTGACTGTAAAGGACAAAGAACTTCAATACGTAGTGGCACGGTGTGGCTAATATGCACACCAAACAACCAAACTAGGCATATGTCACTGATCATGACCACAGAATTTCAATAAGGGTGGTCAACGTTGACCAACCACAACACGAGTCACAAACGGTCAGGAGAGGAAACGATGCTATGGGAATATCGGTTCTCAACTTCCAAGTACAACGACCTTCAACCAGTAGTAGCACGGTGTGGCTACCATGCACAATGACCGACCAAAGTAGGCATATGTACTGCCTTTGACCAAAGAAATCCGCTGTGTGTGGTCAACGTTGACAACTCATAACACGAGTCACAAATGGTCAGAGAGGGAAGCAATGGTTTGGGAACACCAGGTATCAAATAGCAAGTAGAAGGGGCTTCAATACGGTGTGGCACGGTGTGGAGACCATGCATGATGACCAACCAAAGTAGGCATATGTCACAAACCATGTCCAAATAATGCCACTAAGTCTGGTAAACTTTGACAACTCATGACACGAGTCACAAATGGCCAGGGTGGAAGATAATGGTTTGTGAATACTCGTTATCAACTAGCAAGTACAAACACCTTCAATATGTAGTGGCATAACGTGGCTACAATGCACAGTGACCAACCAAAGTATGCATATGTCACTAAACATGACCAACTAATTTCACTTCATATGGTCAACATTGAAAACGCATAACACGATTCACAAATGGTCAGAGGGGGAAACAATGGATTGTGAACAGTAGTTATCAACCAGAAAGTACAAAGACCTTCAACAGGCAGTGGCACGGTATGGCTAGCGTGCATAGTGACCAACCAAAGGATGCATACGTCACTGACTACGACCGAATAAGTCCGCTATGTGTGGTCAACATTGACAACTCATAACACGAGTCAGAAATCATCAGACGGAGAGACAATGGTGTGGGAAGCCTATGTATTGACTAGAAAGGACAAAGAAATTCAATACGTAGTGGCACGGTGTGGCTAATATGCACACCAAACAACCAAACTAGGCATATGTCACTCATCATGACCAGAGAATTTGGTTATGGGTGGTCAACATTAACCAACCATAACACGAGTCACAAACGGTCATGAGAGGAAACAATGCTATGGGAATATTTGTTCTCAACTACCAAGTACAATGACCGTCAATCAGTAGTAGCACGGTGTGGCTACCATGCACAATGACCAACCAAAGTAGACATATATACTGCCTTTGAGCAAAGAAATCCGCTGTGTGTGGTCAACGTTGACAACTCATAATACAAGTCACAAATGGTAAGAGGGGGAAGCAATGGTTTGGGAACACCAGGTATCAAATAGCAAGCACAAGGGGCTTCAATACGTTGTGGCACGGTGTGGAGACCATGCACGATGACCAACCAAAGTATGCATATGTCACAAACCATGACCAAATAATGCCACGAAGTGTGGTAAGCTTTGACAACTCATAACACGAGTCACAAATGGTCAGGGTGGATGATAATGGATTGTCAATACTAGTTATCGACTAGCAAGTACAAACACCTTCAATATGTAGTGGCACAATGTGGCTACAATGCACAGTGACCAACCAAAGTATGCATATGTCACTAACCATGACCAACAAATTTAACTTCATGTGGTCAACGTTGAAAACGCATATCACGATTCACAAATGGTCAGAGGGGGAAAGAATGGGTTGTGAACACTAGTTATCAACAAGCAAGTACAAAGACCTTCAACAAGCAGTGGCACGGTATGGCTGGCATACACAGTGACCAACCAAAGGATGCATACGTCGCTGACTACGACCGAATAAGTCCACTACGTGTGGTCAACATTGACAACTCATAACACGAGTCACAAATGATCAGAGGGAGAGACAATGATGTGGAAAGCCTATGTATTGACTAGAAAGGACAAAGAACTTCAATACGTAGTGGCACGGTGTGGCTAATATGCACACCAAACAACCAAACTAGGCATATGTCACTGATCATGACCAGAGAATTTCAATAAGGGTGGTCAACGTTGACCAATTATAACACGAGTCGCAAGCGGTCAGGAGAGGAAACAATGCTATGGGAATATCGGTTCTCAACTATCAAGTATAACGAAATTCAGTCAGTAGTAGCACGGTGTGGCTACCATGCACAATGACCGACCAAACTAGGCATATGTACTGCCTTTGACCAAAGAAATCCGCTGTGTGTGGTAAACGTTGATAACTCATAATACGAGTCACAAATGGTCAGAGGGGGAAACAATGGTTTGGGAACACCAAGTATCAGATAGCAAGCACAAGGGGCATCAATACGCTGTGGCACAGTGTGGAGACCATGCACGATGACCACCCAAAGTAGGCATATGTCACTGACCATGACCAAATGATGTCACCAAGTGTGGTAAACTTTGACAACTCATAACATGGGTCACAAATGGTCAGTGTGGAAGATAATGGTTTGTGAACACTAGTTATGGACTAGCAAGTACAAATAAATTCAATATGTAGTGGCACAATGTGGCTACAATGCACAGTGACCAACCGAAGTATGCATGTGTCACAAACCATGACCAACAATTTTCACTTCATGTGGTCAACGATGAAAACGCATAACACGAGTCAGAAATGGTCAGAGGGGAAAACAATGCATTGGGAACACTAGTTATCAACTATCAAGTACAAAGACCTTCAACAAGCAGTGGCACGGTATGGCTAGCGTGCACAGTAACCAACCAAAGGATGCATCCGTCACTGACTACGACCGAATAAGTCCACTATGTGTGGTCAACATTGACAACTCATAACACGAGTCACAAATGGTCAGAGGGAGAGACAATGGTTTGGGAAGCCTATGTATTGACTATAAAGGACAAAGAACTTCAATACGCAGTGGCACGGTGTGGCTAATATGCACAACAAACAACCAAACTAGGCATATGTACTGCCTTTGACCAAAGAAATCCGTTGTGTGTGGTCCACATTGACAACTCATAACACGAGTCACAAATGGTCAGAGGGAGAGACAATGGTTTGGGAAGCCTATGTATTGACTATAAAGGACAAAGAACTTCAATACGCAGTGGCACGGTGTGGCTAATATGCACAACAAACAACCAAACTAGGCATATTTCACTGATCATGACCAGAGAATTTCAATAATGGTGGTCCACGTTGACCAACCATATCACGAGTCACAAACAGTCAGGAGAGGAAACAATGCTATGGGAATATCGGTTCTCAACTACCAAGTACAACGACCTTTAGTCAGTAGTAGCACGGTGTGGCTACCATGCACAATGACCAGCCAAAGTAGGCATATGTACTGCCTTTGACTAAAGAAATCCGCTGTGTGTGGTCAACGTTGACAACTCATAATACGAGTCACAAATGGTCAGAGGGGGAAACAATGGTTTGGGAACACTAGGTATCAAATAGCAAGCACAAGGTGTCAGGCGGAAATCCACCGCAGCTCTGTGGGGGAAGAGATGAATCCGCGGAAAAGCTATCTCCGCGGATCAGTAGATCCGCGGACAAGATCCTGCCAGGGGCAACAAGCACGGGAGGATACGCGCGGAAAGCTGGCTCCCGCACCAAGGTTGCGGTAGAGCATGGGGTGGCGCGGAGTCCGGTGGCGGTAGCGGGAAGGATGGCCTGGCGGGAAGGATCGCGGTGGAAAGGGAACAAGAGCTAAATAATGGAAGGAGGAGAAGGAAGCTGGAATATCGGACGTGCAAGACATCCGCCGACCAAACCAAGAGACAGGAGAACGGTGGCAGGAGCGCGACCAATCAGAACACAAGGCTGACAGCGGCAATCAAGGAGGAGAGACGGGGAGGGGCACATCGTGGAGGCGGAAGATTCAAGGAAGAACACAAAGAACCGCGTGCACGAGCCGCGGATGAAGAAAGTGAACGGTGGAAGATAGGTAGTAGGTGTGTGTGAGGACAAGACCCGCGGTGCGTAGCCGCACCGCAATGAGTCCAAGTAGAGGGAAGTAGGTCAGTATGAGAGGGATGAGACCAACAATGTGTAGTTGTGCTGTGCGGAGTCCCAAGTAGAAAAAGGCCTGACTGGCAGTAGCACAAGTGAAACTCAGACTTGCTTGCATTCGAGAGCATTCTGTGTACTCCGCAATCAGCTCTATAAAAGTCCTTGGCCTGTTCTCATTTCATGTGTTCCGCCCACTGCCCTCCTACCTTCAATTGCCCGCGGAGCATGCTCTGCGGATCAAGGAGTTAAGTGCGTGAAGAACCAAGAGCCCGAGTGGAGTGAGCTGCTGGCGGTCCCTTGCTTGCACACGTCCACGGAACGAGGTTTCCGTAGAGGGGAGTCGGACGCCACGAGGTGATTGACTTCCGTGTGGCAAGAAGTGGACCGCGGAGCGTCACTCACCGGTGAGGCATCTGCGCCAACACTCCAAGGCTGTGACCCGCGGACAACGGTTGCTGTCTCTTTGAGTACTAGAGGGGTAGCAGTAGTGGTAGAGTGCGTGTTCCGCGGATCGGCGCGGAGCCGGATCATCCGCGGAGAGGAACTAGAACGCGGAAAAATTGGGGGTATCAGTGTCATGGTGCGGTGAGCGTGGACGGTTCTTTGCTCTTTGCCAGCAGAACTGCACGTGACCTTCAGATCAGTCATTGATGTCGGCAGCCAGTTTCGTGCATCAGGACGTTGGACGACGGCAACAGCAACCATCGGTGCGGTGCTTTGTGCCACGACGGGCCGCGACCTCCGCGGGAAGCAGGGACTCCTCAGTGCCGTCCCGCACGCCAGTCAGTTCCTCACCAGGCCCCGATCCACTCATGTAGCACCGACGAGTGACTGAGTGGTTGGAGCAGCTACACTGGCGCCGCATTATGGAGGCACTTGGCGAACACGCGGAGGTGGATAGTATCCACAGCTCTGCCAGTCATGGCTCAGTCAGCATCAGCAGGGGCAAGAGAGCCAGTAGAACGTGCCACTTGGGGCACGGTGGTTCTCCGATGCACCACCTTCACTGGAGGCATCTTTCGGTGGTGGAAAACCCGAGGCCTTTCGCAGATTGGTGTATCGGCGTTGTGGGGGACAACAGCAGCAGATTCCCGGCAAAACGGAGTCGCAATCCGCACACCCGCCGATGCAACCCTTACCGCTGAGCCCCGAGGGTTCAGGGATCCCCGAGGCACCAACACCAGACGAGCAGCACACCTCAGCGCGGCTGCAGCAGGTGCAACTCCCTGCCCCCGCCCTTGGGATGTCCCAGGACATACATCCGCTACATCAGTTTGCGAGGGCAACCCTGGGGGTCCCGGCCGCGGAACCACCTGTGCACGGCCTGCAGCAGCAGCCGATGGCCACATCGGAGCAGCTCACGGGGGTCATGCGGATGGGGACGTCTGTGTCCACGCAGGCACCAGGAGCCGCAAAATCACCAGTAAACCACTTCCCCGTGAATCAGGCCCCGCTGATCATGGGAGCGATGGCCACAAGAGCCGCCGCACAACTCCAGGTGGTCGGAATGGCCCTGCCACTGAAGTATCCGCGGCAGCAGTACACGGATGGTCAGGCAAGTACGGCGCAACAGCTCTCCGCGTCACAGCCAAACCCGGCCACCCTGCCAACCGGGACGCCCCCGCAGCCGCCTACGCCAAGTACACCACAGCAGCAGGCGATGAGCACCATGCAGGCGGCGACCGTGCCACATCCACCTGCGGTGGGACTACAGCAACCAGCGCATCTGCCACCGCAGCCCATGATGAATGTGGGGGTGATGGTAGGGCCCTCCGCAGTCACGCAGCTGCCACCACAGATGCCTCAGCCCGGAGGCGCAGCCATCCAGCAAGGGAACACGCTCCACCCTCTACCAAGCGGGACCCCGCCAATGAGCCAGCAATAGCAGACGGTGGGAGGCGGAGCACAGCCAACGAACACAACGCTGTCTCCCGCGGTCACACAATCACTGTGGACACACCAGGCGCAGCAGTAGATGGGTCCAGTGTCGGTTGGAATAGTGCCACATACACTGGTGCCCAACATGATGCCGCAGATGCCCATGCTCACCTATCAGCAGCCCCACCACCAGCAGCCCGTGGGAGCAATGCCAGTCTGAGGGGCTCACCAGACCTCATTGCCAACACAGGCCGCGTAGAGCAATGTGTACCTGCCCCCACAGCGGCTACCGGGGAATCCGCACCTGGCCACCAGCGCGGGACCAGTAATCCATCCACACATCCCGGCCGCGGCCCTACCGGCTCAGACGTATTGGATACCACAGGGACCGGCAGCACCAGTGCAGGGGACTCCGGTCCCGCTGCCTGGGACAGCATTCTTCTCGACACCCTACACTGCCTCCACAACCACTCTCTCTTCCGGGTACGTGCCCCCCCTCCCACGCAAGCCAGTCTTCCCATGACCGCGGGACAACCACAGATGCCGGCCTCTACGACTGGATACTCCGCAGCTCCACCTACGAGCCTTGCGGTATCACATGCTATAACTACATTAGCAACTAACCGCAGCAACGTACCGCAGCTCCAATACATCCGCTCCGAGCCCGCCAACATTCCCCGATTAGACTCCTTCAAAGGTACCCCGGAGGAAGATCCCTGGGTCTGGCTTAAACAGATCACTCTCTACGCCAGCATCGGCCGGATGCCGCCCGACCTATGTCTCGCTACCGCAGAACTCCATCTCCAGGGTGCGGCAGCGGACTAATACAATGTGCGAGCCCCTTTCCCGTCGTTCGAAGACTTTGGCAACGCACTCATCGAGCACTTTAAACAGTTGACGAAAGAAGAAGCGCTGCGGAAAATTGAGAAAGAGGTGATGCGCAAGGATGAGGACATCCGCCGGTTTCTGGATCAGTTCTTGACATGGGCCTCTGTGGCTAAAAGCCCGCAAGGGGAAGGTCTGCCGCTATGGGTCCTACTACACAATCTCATCCGCGCGCTCCCAGATGAGATCAGCAGTCTGATGATTGCTGACCACTACCTGTCTCTCCAAGAGGCGATCCAAGACGCCACAGCCATCTTCACTCGGCAGCGGTCCACCCGACAATACCAAGGCAGCGATACCACTACATCTTCACATGTGCCTCCTCCGCAGCAGCAAAAGCCAAAAGCTTGCTACACATGTCAAAGCTTGGAACACATCGCCCGAGACTACCCGCGGAAGCGACAGACGGCATCGCGCCCCGAGCCGCCTGTTAAAGATCCCATGGTGCAACAGTGGCAGCAGTATTATAGTCAGGCATGGCCAGGGCCGCAGCAACAGCAGCAGGCGAGACCGACACCGGAACATCCACCCCAAGCTGCCCCCGGCGGCCAGGGCATTTTGCCTAACCCACCTCCATCCGCGAACCCCGCAAGCGGAGCCCGCAACATCAAATTGGGATTACCGATGGCGGAGGACGAGACCACAGAGGTGCCTCCCACTACAGAAGAGATGACTCTCATCGCTCAAGCTCAAAAGCTGGGTCTGCACGGATGGAACCTTCAGGAGGCAGTCAGGGTACAGGAGGATTTGAGGCGCAAGGCTGAGGAAGCGGAGGAGCGATTCCAGGAAGCAGTTGTCCACCACACCGTCGCACCAGGGAAGAAACGACAGATAAAGCCACTAACCCCGGTAGAGGAGCAACTGCCTTTGCCTACACAAGCGCCCACCGCGATCGCGGAAGAAAACACTGACCCAATCCAGCGACTCTTTGCCACCCCCATTGCGGAAGTCAATTTCTTCGAGTTTCTCCGCATTCACCCCGAGCTGGCACCGCGCCTGAAGGAGGAGTTCACCAGGGCCAATCAACGCCTCTGAGCTGCGGGCATCTCCCTCAACCGTGTCACAACAACTCCCGGCACACTGAACACTCGTCGCGCGGTGCCCGAAGCATCGTTGGCCCTAGCACTCGCGGATGAAGAATGGGGATGGGCACCACAGCCTATGGAACCACCGCGACAGGACGACAGCCACTACGAGGTTGCCTGCTGTGTGGTCTGGATCTGCGGAAGAAAGTTTCTGGCCATCATCGACACGGGAGCCACCCACACCACCGTGGCGTTCTGCGTCCTCCTCGTGGTCGTGTGGGCGGACCGCACGCTTCCTACACGCCGCATCTTCACTAACTCGGCGGGTGGGGTGGACCATGGAGACGGGGAAGTTCATGGCCTTCCCATACAAGTGGGGTCCCTTCATGAACCAATGAACGTCCAAGTCACGCGAGTGCGGACGTATGACGTGCTCCTGGGCATGGACTACTTAGTGCCGCGGCAAGCCAATCTCCTCTTCTCCCTGGGAATCATGCAGCTGAGCTCCGCGTCTGGATAAGAAGCGTACTGCCCCATTACCATTGGTGACAGGGTAGCACTACCTGTCACCGGCGGTGAGTCCTTTTCCCTCCTGGATGCCGCTATCGAAGACTCCCAAGCTCATTCAGGCAAACTCCTGTCCCTTCCAGCGTAGGCACCTGTCATGCAGAAAATCTCAACCGGCGACTGGCAGGACCGCGCGGAGGAATCCACGGAGCCTGGCGTACAGACCAGCCTCCTGGGATTATGGAACAGGGGGCAACGAGTCTGTGGAGCAGGCCTCCCACTAGAGGAAGAAGAGGAATTTTATCCCCTCCACGAAGCAGTTCCACCACCACCACCAAAATGGGACCACATGCTCCACTCACGACTCTCACCCACGCAGCGGCAAGACTTCTCCGACTTACTGGACTCGTTTGCGGACATCTTTGCTGGATCCGCAGTTGACTTAGGAGCCGTGGAAGCATTTCACGTCATTTCCATGGGGAACTCCGCACCCACAAAACAGAAGGTGCGACGCATCCTACCTGATCAAGAGAAAATCATCACAGAAGGGCTCGCGGAACTCAAAGCACAAGGGGTGATCGTCCCCATCGTCAGTCCCTGGCGTGCCAACTTGGTCATCGTGGGGAAGCCGGACGGATCTAAGCGATTCTGCGTCGACTTCCGCGACCTCAACCGAGTGACCGAAGAGGATGCGTATCCCATGCCCCTTATCGTTGACATACAAGAGCGGCAACAGGGTCGCGGCTGGTTTGCAAAACTGGACGTCAAGGCTGCCTTCCATGCTGTCCCCATGCACCCAGACTCCATCACTAAGACAGCATTTGTGACACCAGAGGGGCTCTATGCGTTTACAGGCATGCCCTTTGGACTCCGCAATGCTAGCGCGACGTTCCAACGAGTCATGGACTCCACCCTCCGCGGTATCCCCAACGTCAGTTGCTACATCGACGACATCATGGTCGCGGCCCACAGCTTCGAAGAGCTGTTCTCGTCTCTGGCCACCGTGTTTGCTGCTCTCCGCAAAGCCAACCTCAAGCTCAAAGCAGCCAAGTGCTCCATTGGAGCTCCGGAAATCGAGTTCCTTGGCTTCGTGATGAGCGCGGATGGCATCAAAACCGACCCTGAGAAAATTGCGGCGGTGCAAGAATGGCGTCAGCCCACCTCCGCGGGACAAATCAAGATTTTCCTGGGCTTTGTCTCCTTCTACCGGAAATTTTTCCGCGACCATGCATGCATCATCAAGCCACTCCAGCAATTGACGCATCAGGACGTGCCATTTGACTGGACCCCAGAATGCGCGGATGCCTGGAAGGAGATCAAACATCGCCTGGTCACTGCACCCATGCTCGAGTTCCCTGACTTCAACCTTCCATTCTCCATCACTACTGACTGGTCAAGGGATGGGTTGGGCGCTATCCTATCCCAGACAGTGCAGGAACCGACTCATGAGGTGATTGCATATGCCAGCCGCGCCCTCACTGAGGGAGAACGACGGTATCCGCCGGTGAAGGGCGAGTGCTTGGCTGTCCTGTGGGCACTCCAACACTTCCGCGACTACATACAAAATGGCAAGCCATTCACGGTCCTTACGGACCATCAGGCTCTCCAATGGCTCCTCACCACCCAGAACCATGAAGGCATCCTCGCCAAGTGGGCACTCCTCCTGCAAGGGTACAACATGAAGATCAAGTACCAGCCTGCGGTTGCTAACCGCAACGCGGACGCTCTCAGCCGACTCCAACGCCTCGACTGGCCAGAGCTTGCCCCAGTTGCCGCGGAGCACCCCCCGGACATCGTGGCATTGCCGACAAATGCTGAAGCACAATGGGAGGGAGTGGCACGAGAATTTGACGAGGAAGAATAGGAGGTCGCCTTGCAACTCCTGAACGAACTTGACTCCACCGCGGCAGAAGCACCCGCGGAAACCCTGCCGACCATCCCCAGGTCCGGGCTCCAGCTTGCCCGACGGTACAACCCCGCGATCCACGGATAGACGCTCGAGGAAATCGCCCCCCATCTTCCCCAACGCCATGCCCCATCACGAACCATACGAACAACCCCCACCACGCCACGAACTAACCCCTCCCGCAACCCGCCAACTCCTCCCGTCACCACAACCCCACTCCTCGAGAACCGCCATTCCCTCTCCTTAGTCGACTTCCTTCTTCATGCCCCTGAGTCCGCGCAGAGTCTCCGAGCTCTCTTCACCACTCACAACCCATCCCTTTCTTCTCTTGGTATCCGCCTCTCATGTACGCGCGACGACATGGTCGGTACCCGCCTGCTGTCCAGATGTATCCTCCTTACCCATGCTCGCGTGCATGATGCCGCCGCACGATCTCCTCGTACCTGGTCCCCTGCGGCGCTCACCCCTGGACCATCCGCACCATCCGAGGTACACGTGACATGGTGTTACGTGTGGATAAATGGACGCAAGTTCGTGGCCATCGTGGACACCGGCGCCACACACACCACGATCGCGCTCCGGATGATCCGCTCACTCCACATGCAACACCTCATCCGGCCTACTCGGCTCCGCTTCTCTATCTCCACTGGAGAAATCGACGCGCCGCTTGGACAAGTCGCGGGTTTCCCCATGCAGGTGGCCAATGTGCATGCAGCGCACACCGTCCAAGTCTGCGATGTCCGCACGTACGACATTTTGCTGGCGGCGGACTGGCTCACACTGCGCAAAGCAGATATATTGCTAGGCTCCGGCATCCTCAGTCTCACTTCGAGTTCCGGCATTCGATCATTCACCCCACTATTCACTTCGCCCCAACCACTTTCCAGCTCGACACTGCCAACCCTGGCTCCGACTCTCACAGGCACACGACATACCCGACGTATTACGCGGAGCTCGGCACTCACCAACAGAACCGGTGCCATGGCTCGCCAGCACGGCTCGGGGACCGCGCCTTCGTCGCGGGGGGTGAGCCCTCTCGGCGGCAGCTGCGGCGCCCTGCTCTCAACATGGGCACGGGAAACCAACCAACACGGGCACCAAAACCACCAGCAGGGGTGGCGGCCCCACCGTGGGCGGATCTCACAACGAGAACACCACACACAAGAACACCAGCGTCACAGATGGCGGCAACGGGGTCCCGGTCAACACCAGTGACAGCCACGCCAGCAGTAGCTGCGGCCTCACCGCGACCCAGCCCTGCCGCAGGCGTAACCCCAATACGAACCCCGACACCAGCAGTAGGCATTCCACCGCGGTCAAAGCCACGCGGAAGGAACACAAACACAAGCCACGCCACCAGCGGCGAGATTGACAGGATCTTCACAACAGAGCCCGGCCACACGCACACCTCCAACGCGGACCTTCACATGCATGGAACCCGCGGAAGGAACGACGCAAGCAACCGCGAAAGCAGCTGCTACGTCGACACCCAGCTCGCAAAAAGGGGACCGGGCACCAACAGCCCCAGCCCCCTCCGCGGCGGTGACGGCACTCTCCCACTCGCCACCAACCTCGTATGGAAGCCCAAACCGGCAACCCGCGCATCCCCTGTTGGGGGTAGGAACGGTGATGGAAGGGGCTAGAACGCACCTTGAAGAAAGCTCGGGGGATAGCGAGGAGCAGCCCAAGGCTGCCTTGCTGCTTAAAGTGGTGAGCAGCGTCATGCTCCAACTGCCTGCGGAAGTGCCGGAGGTGATCCGCGCGGAATTCGCGGATTCTCTGTTCGGCAAGATATGGCAGGTGGTACCGAAGGGAGCGGCAACAGGGGCGATAGCCCTTGGACTACACGAGAGGCAGGTACAACTGCTAGAAACAGCAGGCACGGAATGCCTCGTCTTGGTCCTAAGGGACATCTTGAGCATCAACCCAATGTTGGCAAGTGACATGACAGGGTCGCGCAATTCCTGGACACCGAACGGCCGGATCCATCACTGGAGGCCGCTCGTGTGTGGTGGCTCTGGGTACGGAGGGACCAGCGCAGCAACCCAGAAGGACGCTACGTGCACTAGCTCCAGGAGAGGGCCAGAGCCCTCATCCTCTATCAGCTAAACGACCAGACACCAGGATCTGCGGAGGCTCCGCGACAAAAGTCCACTGCGGATGAGTGGAGGTGGGGATACTTGCTCAACCTAACATACGCCAAGTGGAGTGTTCAGTACCCACAAACGGAGCAGTCGCGGAGGGCTAGAACCCAGGTGCCGAAGGGACAATGGAGGGTGGCCATGGAAAAGTGCTGGACGCTGACGCTGCAAAACATACCATGCACCAGAGTGGCAACAGCAGTCGCGAGTGGACTTTGGACCGCGGTGCAGGAGCGGAAATTGCCACTCAGGGAAGAGGAGGTGCGACACTGGGCCAAGGAGGCGGCTGAAGTATGCCGAGAGGAAAAAGGCAGGAGAGACGCAGAAGTAGAAGAGGCACACGAATACGCCCAAATCAACCCTCAACTACAGCACGTGCAAGAACGCCTACGGAAGGCGTGGGAAGCGGAAGAGGCTGAGACGGAGCAAGCTGCCGCAGAGGCTGCGAACGTGGAAATTCAAGTGACCCAGGAGCGCGAGGCGGCGGCCAAGGCGGAACAGGAGGCTGCAGAGCAGCTCATGAAGGAAATAATGGTGGATGCAGAGGCAGCGGTAGCAGCCGCACAAGCGGAGGTAGCAGCAACAGCGGTGGCAGAAGTAACGGCAGCAGCAACATAGGCAACAGCAGCAGCGGTGGCGGAAACAAAGGCCATAGAAGCACAGATAGTGGAAGATACACAAACAGCCTTAGAAGCAGCCAAGGCAGAAGTAGCCAGTGTAGCGGCAGGGATAGTAAGAGGCGTAACAACGAATAGGACAGCAAAGGAGCATGCAGCCGTTGAAGGGGGAGATCCGACGGTGAGAAAGTACAAGGCTAGGCATCACCCTCCAGAGATGTCTGCCAGCATCCTCCGGCGGAAGGCACAACTCAAGACCCGAGTGGCGGCGGTGGTGAGGAGAGCTGCGGAAACAGCCAACCAGACCAGGGAGGCAGCAACCGCAACTGATGCCAGCCGGAACAAGGAGCCGGAGCAGACTCCCCCGGGGGAAACCACTCCCGCCTCAAAAGGGAAAAGGAAGGCAGGTGAAATAGCGGCCGCGGAACCAAGGAAACAGCTTGGGACGCAAGAGGGCTCCAGCGTCAACCCCGAGCAACTGGCGCAAGCTCAACGGGAGGCCGCGCAAGCGGCAGAGCTCCTAATGGCAGTCTTCTGCAAGTCAACATGCCAGCGGAAATGGTGCCGCCTCCGCTGCGCCCTGCTTTGGGAGAGACAGCTGTGGCGGATGTCCGCAAAGGGGCATAACAACGGGAACGTGGGCAAAAGGAAGCGACAGTGGTGGTAGTCTCCGAGATCAGTGAATCACCGGGAGAGTCGGAGGAGGAGCAGCCCCTCACACGGAGCCAGGGGCTGTTGCGAGCTCGAGGGGTAGCTCCGCAGAAAAAGGAGGAGGTGATTGAACTGCACCACGCTGGCGGACGCGGCAGACGGGTGTGAGGACCCACTGAGACTAGGCTACGCGACCAGTGGGATGAGGGAGAGCTTCGCGCGGTGGGGATCCTGCGGTTGTTCCCTGCACCTGACTCGTGGGACAGGGAGCCGCCAGTCTACGATGAAGACAACCGCAGGAAGTTTGAGACCATGAAGATGGAGTAGGAGGCGAGGTGAGCCCGCGGATTGCCAGCGCGAGTGCCGGAGACAAAACAAAAGCCAGGGGAAGTAGGGGCAGAGAAAGCGGGAAGGAAGAGACCAATGGAGACGCAGGACTGGCGGATGTGGCAGACCGCCCATATCCTCCTCCGTGCCAGCAGCAAAGAGCAGCAGAAGGCGGAGGCACATAAGGTATACGCGGATCTGGAGACACGGCTGGGTGTAGAATTCGATCCAAGGAAGAAGGATGACCTGGCCCGTCTGTGTGAGCACTACGCATGGGAGGAGGGCCGCCTCTGGAAACTGACTCCGTGCATCCTGTGGGTACCTCCGCCCACACTGCAGAAGGCGGTGGTGGAGGCCTACCACCGTCGTCATCACACCGGCACGCAGGCACTAAAGGACCGACTAGCGCCCATTGTCCATGTGCCTAACCTGGCGGCCCTCATTAAAGAAGTGGTGCAGCACTGCGCCCCCTGCGAGCGAGCGCGGAAGACTACACCACGGGACCAGCCGATGTTTCAACCGTCCCCCATCGGTGAGCCGCTGGAGAAGATCATCATCGACTTCCACGGCCCTCGCGTGCACCGCGACCAAGGGAACCGATATTGGATCGCAGCGGTAGACCACTTGACAAAGTACCTCTGGGTCTGCGCCGTGTCCAACAAGAGCTCTGCCACCGCAGCAAAGTTCATCCGTGAGGAAATCTTTTACCGTTTTGGCGGATGCAGCGTGGTACACAGTGACAACGGCACCGAATTCATGGGGGCCTTTAGAGAGGAGCTAGAGGAATGGGGGGTCCGCCACGCACACTCCGGGCGATACAGACCAGAATCCCAGGGACAAGTGGAGCGGGTGCACGAGATATTGGAGCGAGCAGTGGCCACCGCGGAAGGTAGCAGCTGGGCGGAGAAGCTGAAGAAGACGGCGTACTTCATCAACATAACACCCAGTCGTGAAACTTCCTTCTCACCACACATGCTGCTTTTTGGCCAACCACCGCGAGTAACAATGGGGTTGCCTCAGAAGCCGCTGAGGCTGCCACTTGCCCCAGAGGAACAAGGGAAGCGCTTGGTGGAGGAGGAGGACAGGGAGGTCGCGGAATGGTTTCGCGAGCGCTGTGAGAGAACGAGGGCAATGCAAGCGGAAGCAAGGCTGAGGGGTTCTGTTGCTGCCTGGCGCGGATACGATGCGGCCAACCGACGGTTGAACCATGGGCCCATCGAAGAGGGCCACTTGGTGTATCTCCGCCCCTTCCCCAATGCGGGACGAGAAGCGGGAGAACCACGGAAAGTGTACAGCGTGGCCAGCATTGAGGCAGGGCAAGTGTGGTTGGAGGGACCGGAAGGGTTCAGCGACCGTAGTTATCCGGCCACGGTGTTCGTGCTACTGCCGCCAGCATGGCAAACGCATATCCCAGGGACAGGAAGTCGTCTACCGCCCCTGGGACAGCGGAAGGGCTCGCGGGGATGGGGAGCGGAGGAGGTAGTGGACGTTTGCGAAGAACGAGTATCGCAACAGGAGCAGGAGTGGAGCCAGGAACCTGAGGAGGTGGAGGAGGAGGAATGCGATGTCCGCGAACTGGCCGCGGAGGAGGTAAGGAGGGAACCACGACGAGAGCAGCCAAGGCGGGAGCAGCAGTTGGAACATAAGGAAGAGCGGGAGCGGACGAAAGGGGAATCTGCAGGCGTGCCCAAACGTTAGACCCCGGCAGAAAAAACCCAGCAACCAGCCCGGGAAACGCCACCGCGGACCGGGGTACCAATGAGCCCCAAGACCCTGGCTACCTACACTGGCCCATGTGTGTGGTGCGGGGAAAATCTCCCTGCTGAGCCACGTCTAAAAGTGGTGTGCCGAGTGTGCGGGAAACCCGCGCATCAACACGTCGGCGGGGCCTCTTAGACCTGCATCGGAAGAAACCGCACCTGCTTGCGATGCCCGAGAGAGGCGGCTGAGGAGGAAGTTGTGAAGAAGCGGCAGGAGGAAGGAGAAGCGGGACCCGGCGCGGAGGGAGCACCACCCCGCGGAAGGTGGGACCCAGAGGAAGAGGAAGAGGAAGAGGAGGAGGAGCCAAGTGAGCGACGGAAAGGTCCGCGCACAGTCTCTGGGGCTACGATGAGACAGTGGCAGGCGGAGGGACGTGTCGCGGTAGAAGAAAGGAGACAGAAGGAACTGGAAGAAAAGAGATGTGCTCAGTGCGGCCAATGGTGGGGAGTGGAAGTGCAAGATTGTGGCGGATGCCACCGCCAGATCTGCACTGGCTGCCTGGTGCCGCCTCGTGACGGGCGCGGAGGGCAAAGTGGGGCCGCGGTGTGCAGAAGGTGTAGGGAGGAGATCGAAAGGCGATGCGGAGTCCGCAAGGCACCCCGAGTAAACGAGGACGGGGAGAGGAAGAATCAGAAGAAGAAGACGAAGCGGAAGGGGGAAGGAATCAATCCGCGGCATGTCCCACTTGTCTGAAGACGGTGCAGGATGAGGAAAAGTGCATTGTCTGCATGAGGCCCGCCCACCGCGAATGCCTGATGACGGGCAGCTCCACTTGGAAGGGCCAGTGTCACTAATGCGTGGGCAACGAGCTCCTAGAGACATACTGCTACCTCAGCTTCACCGCGGAAACCCGAGAGCCTACCTGCGCTGCCTGTCAGGAAGGGATGGCGGAGTTCGGGAAAGGATGTGGCATGTGCATGAGGATGTGTCACCAGATATGCGGCAAGAGGGGTAAGGAAGGGGTATGGACCTATCACCGCTGCCTCGCTCAATCCCGAAAAGAGGACTGGGGAACGAAGAACTCCGGATTGCGATGTTGCGGAGACGGTTGCGGAGGGATCGTCAAAGGGATGGCATGTCACTGTGAACACTGCGGAGGATGGGCCCGTGCGCAGTGTGCCGCAGGGGTGGGAAGGAGTGAGGAGGGACACATGGTGGACTGCTGCACCAGTTGTAGGACGTATGAGCGGATCCCACACTGCTCGACCTGCAAGGGGATATTGGGAGTATGAGATATCACCGCAGGAGCCCGATGTGAAGGCTGCCAGCTGTATGTACATCAGGAATGTTTTGCAACGTACCAACGAGAGGGCGGGGAGGTGGAGACATACTGCCGTCCCTGCCGACACCGGCAGCGACCAGGACCGCAAGGGAAGTTCACGCGCCTGCTGTGCGGGCGAGACTCTGGGGCAGAGTCTTGAGAAAAAGGGGGGTTGGAGGCATCAGTGTCAGGCGGAAATCCACCGCAGCTCCGTGGGGGAAGAGATGAATCCACGGAAAAGCTATCTCCGCGGATCAGTAGATCCGCGGACAAGATCCTGCCAGGGGCAACAAGCACGGGAGGATACGCGCGGAAAGCTGGCTCCCGCACCAAGGTTGCGGTAGAGCATGGGGTGGCGCGGAGTCCGGTGGCGGTAGCGGGAAGGATGGCCTGGCGGGAAGGATCGCGGTGGAAAGGGAACAAGAGCCGAATAATGGAAGGAGGAGAAGGAAGCTGGAACATCGGACGTGCAAGACATCCACCGACCAAACCAAGAGAAAGGAGAACGGTGGCAGGAGCGCGACAAATCAGAACACAAGGCTGACAGCGGCAATCAAGGAGGAGAGAAGGGGGGGGCACATCGCGGAGGCGGAAGATTCAAGGAAGAACACGAAGACCGGCGTGCACGAGCCGCGGATGAAGAAAGTGAACGGTGATATATAGGTAGTAGGTGTGTGTGAGGACAAGACCCGCGGTGCGTAGCCACACCGCGAGGAGTCCAAGTAGAGGGAAGTAGGTCAGTATGAGAGGGATGAGACCGACAGTGTGTACATACGCTGTGCGGAGTCCCAAGTAGAAAAGGGCCTGACTGGCAGTAGCACAAGTGAAACTCAGACTTGCTTGCATTCGAGAGCATTCTGTGTACTCCGCAATCAGCTTTATAAAAGTCCTTGGCCTGTTCTCATTTCCTGTGTTCCGCCTACTGCCCTCCTACCTTCAATTGCCCGCGGAGCATGGTCTGCGGATCAAGGAGTTAAGTGCGTGAAGAACCAAGAGCCCGAGTGGAGTGAGCTGCCGGCGGTCCCTTGCTTGCACACGTCCGCGGAACGAGGTTTCCGCGGAGGGGAGTCGGACGCCACGAGGTGGTGGAATTCCGTGTAGCAAGAAGTGGACCGCGGAGCATCATTCACCGGTGAGGCATCTACGCCAACACTCCAAGGCTGTGACCCGCGGACAACGGTTGCTGTCTCTTTGAGTACTAGAGGGGTAGCAGTAGCGGTAGAGTGGGTGTTCCGCGGATCGGCGCGGAGCCGGATCATCCGCGGAGAGGAACAAGAACGCGGAAAAATTGGGGGTATCACAAGGGGCTTCAATACATTGTGGCACGATGTGGAGACCATGCACGATGACCAGCCAAAGTAGGCAGATGTCACTAACCATGACCAAATAATGTCACTAAGTGTGGTAAACTTTGACAACTCATAACACAACTCACAAATGGTCAGGGTGGAAGATAATGGTTTGTGGAGACTAGTTATCGACTAGCAAGTACAAATACCTTCAATATGTAGTGGCACAATGTGGCTTCAATGCACAGTGAACATCCAAAGTATGCATATGTCACAGACCATGACGGAAAATTTTCACTTCATGTGGTCAATGTTGACAACTCACTACACGAGTCGCAGATATTCAGAGGGGGTAGCAATGGTTTGGGAACACTAGCTATCAACTAGAATGCACATGGACCTTCGATATGTAGTCAAACGGCGTGGTAACCATGTACAGTGACCAACCAAAGCAGGCATATATGACTAACCATGACCAAACGGATTTCACACTATGTGGTCAACGTTGACAACTCATAACATGAGTCACAAATGGTCAGAGGGGGGAATCATGGGTTGAGAACACTGGTTATTAACTAGCAAGTAGGAAGATTTTCAACAAGTAGTTGCACGGTGTGGCTAGCATGCACAGTGACCAACCAAAGGATGCATGTGTCACTGGCTATGACCAAATAAGTCCACTATGTACGCTCAACATTGAAAACTCATAACACGAGTCACAAATGGTCAGAGGGAGAGACAATGGTTTGGGATCTCTATATATTGACTGGAACTTCAATACGTAGTGGCACGTTGTGGCTACAATGCACACCAAACAACCAAAACCAGGCATATGTCAATGACCATGACCAGAGATTTTCAACATGGGTGGTCAACATTCACCAGCCACAACACGAGTCACGAACGGTCAGAGGGGGAAACAATGGTCTGGGAATATCAGTTATCAACTAGCAAGTACAGCGACCTTCAATCATTATAAGCACGGTGTGGCTACCATGCACAATGAACGACCAAAGTAGGCACATGTACTGCCTTTGACCAAAGAAATCCGCTGTGTGTGTTCAATGTTGGAAACTCATAATAGGAGTCACAAATGGTCAGAGGGGGGAGACAATGGATTGGGAACACCAGGTATCAACTAGCAAGCACAAGGACCTTCAATAAGCTGTGCCACGGTGTGGATACCATGCACGATGTCCAACGAAAGTAGGCACAGGTCATTGACCATGACCAAAGAATGTCACCAAGTATTGTAAACTCTGACAACTCATAACACGAGTCACAAATGGTCAGGGTGCAAGATAATGGTTTGTGAATACTAGTTATCGACTAGCAAGTACAAATACCTTCAATATGTAGTTGTACCGTGTGGGTACAATGCACAGTGACCAACCAAAGTATGCACATGTCACTGACCATGACCAACAAATTTCACTTCATGTGGTCAACGTTGACAACTCACAACACGAGTTGCTGATAGTCAGAGCGGGTAAACAATCATTTGGAAACACTAGCTATCAACTAGAAAGCACAAAGACATTCAATACATAGTGACACGACGTGGTAACCACTGACGGTGACAAACCAAACTAGGCATATGTCACTAACAATAACCAAATAATCTCAATATGGGTGGTCAACATTCACAGTCCATAACATGAGTCACAAATGGTCAGAGGGGGAAGCAATGGTTTCAAAACGCTATGTATCTTCTAGGAAGTACACATATCTTTCGTGTGTATTGGCACGGTGTGGCTACCGTGCAAAATGACCAATCCAAGTAGGCATACATCACTGCTCATGACCAAAGAAGTTTAGTGTGTGTGGTCAACTTTCACAACTCATAATACAAGTAAAAAATGGGCAGAGAGAGAAACAATGGTTTGGGAATACGTGGTATTGACTAGCAAGTACAAAGACCTTCGATAAGTCGTGGCACGGTGTGGCTACCATGCACAATGACCAACCAAAGTATTCTTGTGTCACTGAATATCATAAAAAGAGTTTCACTGTGTGTTGTCAACTTTCCTTCTTACGGCTGGTCAATCGGAGCAATGGTTGAGAGGTTATTCAAGCT
>SZWC01002601.1:188280-225796 GCA_023375785.1 Penium margaritaceum | reverse complement strand
TCTTGAACCAAGAATGAATAGTTGAAGCCTGTCCATTCACCCCTATCTGCGTCGTAATGCTGCCGAGGTACTTTGAGGCGTGAACTGCTCCTTGAACCTGCTAGCTGGTGCTGTTGATGTAGAGGCTAGAGGTCTGGTTCATCGTTGATGATGGGAGATGCATCATCCTCACGTTCCGGAGGATCGGATACGTTAGAATCAGAGTCTGATTCCTCCGAGTCATCTTCACGAGCTCCTCTCCCTGTTGCAGCACATATCCTATGCCATTGTGCTGGTGCTTCGTCTCCCTCTTCTAGGAGACTGAGCCACTCTCCCTGTTCTGGAGCGTTCTCGAGTTCAAGATGCTCTCCCTTACTCAGAGACATTTCGTAGAAATCCACGTCTTTGCTGCGGATGACCTTCTTGGCTCCTTGGTCCCACAGTCAATAGGCTTTGTGGGCGGTGTCGTAACCGATGAAAAAACACTTTCGTGCTCTTGCAACGAGCTTTCCAGGGCCATCACCAGCCTGGACCTTGGCAAACCCGGTGCAACCGAACACCTTGAGATGGGAGGCGTCCGGCTTCCTGCCTGACCATGCTTCTTGAGGCGTCTTCAACTGTTGTGTTTGCTTCTTCTTGCCTCTCCTTCGCAAAGCTGCTGTAGGTGGGAGGTTCACAAGGTATGTAGCCGTACGTGCTGCTTCAGCCCAGAACCTAGGAGGAAGCTTGGCGTCAAAGAGCATGCACCTTGTCATGCCTAGGAGCGTTTGGTTCATCCTCTCTGCTATGCCGTTGCTTTGAGGTGAGTAGGGCGTAGTTTTCTACTGTTCAATGCCCTGTGTCTTGAGCCACTCCCTTCAAGCTTCGTACCCTCCCCCATTGTCCGTCCTGAATGCCTTCACCTTCTTTCCACTTTGTCGCTCAACCATAGCGACAAAGGCATGTAGATTCTCCTTCACCTCACTTTTCTTTTTGAGAAAGTATATCGAGACTTTGCGGCTGTTGTCGTCGATACATGTGAGGAAATATCGACTGCCTCCATTTGATGGTATGCGAAAGGGACCACATACGTCAGAGTGGACAAGATCAAGAGGTGCGAGAGCACACGTTCCATTGCGCTTGAAGGGTTTCTTTTTTGCCTTTCCTTGAAGGCATGGCTCACACATGATCTCCGCTCCCTCCACCTCATCGCCTAGCTCCATCCCACGCACTAGCTCCTTCTTTCCCATGAGCTCCAATGTGCGATGAGCCACGTGTCCAAAGCGCCTATGCCACAAGTTCTTGGAGGATGTGCACAGGTTAGAATGAACAGCCCCGGTGGCTGCATTTGCTTGTGGTTTTGTTGCGGAATCATCTGCTTCCACTGCTTCCTCTGCTCCAACATGTCCTTCCTCATCTGAGTGTGCATCGCTGCTCTCCTCATCATCACTCTCGGCCAAAGATTCAACCGTTGAAGTTGTCGTTTTGGTCTGCAAGACGTAGAGTCCATCAACGCGAGGAACGTGTGCGACAACCTTCTTGGAAGAGTAGGAAATGTTGATGTCCTTGGTAGGAACTATCACCGCTTCCTTCTCTGTAAATACCACTGTCATGCCATGGTTAGTTATCTTAGAGACGGAAAGCAGGTTGGCTGTGAAGGATGGCAAGTAAACCACCCCCACTAGCTTGAGGTTGGAAACTCCATCGTTGACACCCACTGTGACCAGCTTATCACCAATCCCCTCAGCTGCCTCAACCTTGCCGTTGGCGACTCTGAAGTTCTTGTTACACGGAGCAAGAGGCACACTCAGCCATCAAGCTTGTGGGATCCTTCCCACCATTTCCCCCTCGCCATTCATCCCCGTCTCCCCCCTCCTTCTTGGGTGCACGGCACTCTCGAGCCCACTGTCCGGCCTTGCCACAGTTGTGGGAGTTTCCTTGGCGCTTTGCACCCCTTCCACTGTTGCTAGTGCTGTTGTTTCCCTTGTACCCAGAGGATGAGGTATTGCGGAAGGTACTGCTGCTCCGTGAAGCAAAGGCAGCCATGTTTGCTTCACTACTGCTACGACGCATGGCTTCATTTTGCACATATTCAGAGACGGTGGTGTAGGAAACTAGATGTTCAGTCCACCCTCCAATCACTGTTATCATGGGGCCCCAACTTTCCGGCAGCGTCATCAGAAAGATCATGGCCTGCATGTCGGATTTCAGGTCCCACCCCATGCCGGTGGCTTGTTGTAAGAGCGTCTCAAACTTCTGCATGAAGGCAGAGACATCCTCCCCTTCACCAAGCCTCATGCTGATGAGGTTTTGTAGAATGAAGAGACGGTTGGCAAGTGAGGAGGACTGAAACACCTTGCCGAGTCTGGCGTATGCCGCGGCTGCCACTGTACAACTGCTGATGTGCGAAAGGACTGAGGAATGTATGGAGGACACAAGAATGGCGAGAGCCTTCTTGTTGAGCTTGACCCCTGCCACAAGGTCAGCACCCTCCTCCTTTGGTGCTGTGATACTTCCGTCAAAATATCCTAGCAGATCTCTGTCATCCATGATGATCTCAAACTGCCACTTCCAGAGTGCAAACCCCTCTCCATCAAACTTGAGGATGGGCGAATGATTCCCTTGTTCCCCTGTCCCTGCCATCCCCATAACTACAACCGCTTCANCCTGAGTATCGCCCTCCCTTTGTTGGAGGCACACTCGGCCATCAAGCTTGTGGGATCCTTCCCACCATGTCCCCCTCGCCATTCATCCTCGTCTCCTCCCTCCTTCTTGGGTGCCCGGCACTCCCGAGCCCAGTGTCCAGCCTTACCACAGTTATGGCAGTTTCCTTGACGCTTTGGACCCCTTTCACCAGTGCCGTTGTTTCCCTTGTATCCAGAGGAGAAGGTATTACGAAAGGCACCGCTGCTTCGTGAGGCAAAGGCAGCCATGTTTGCTTCACTACTGCTGCGTCGCATGGCTTCATTCCGTACATACTCCGAGACGGTGGTGTAGGATACTTGCTCTTCTGTCCACCCTCCAATCACTGTGATCATCGGACCCCAGCTCTCCGGCAGCGTCATCAGAAAAATCATGGCCTGCATATCCGATTTCAGGTCCCACCCCATGTCGTTGGCTTGTTGCAAGAGAGTCTCAAACTTCTGCATAAAGGCGGAGACATCCTCCCCTTCACCAAGCCTCATACTGATGAGGTTTTGTAGAATGAAGAGACGGTTGGTAAGTGAGGAGGACTGAAACACCTTGCCCAGTTTGGCGTATGCCTCGGCTGCCACTGTACAACCGCTAATGTGTGAGAGGACTGAGGGTTGTATGGAGGACACAAGAACGGCAAGAGCCTTCTTGTTGAGCTTGACCCATGCCACAAGGTTAGCACCCTCCTCCTTTGGTGCTGGGATACTTCCATCAAAATATCCTAGCAGATCTCTGTCATCCATGATGATCTCAAACTGCCACTTCCAGAGTGCAAACCCCTCTCCATCAAACTTGAGGATGGGCGAATGATTCCCTTGTTCCCCTGTCCCTGCCATCCCCATAACTACAACCGCTTCAGCTGCTGCACCTGTTGTTGATGCCGATGAACCTGTGTTTGAGGCCGCTGTAGGCTGTTGGTGAGAAGAGGAAACTGCTTCCCCTGTTACCGTTGGCCGTTGCAAGCAGATGTAGGCTGATGTTGTTGGAATGATGCTCCTCACCATGGCAGGAGTGACTCCAAAAAGGAANCATCAAAATATCCTAGCAGATCTTTGTCATCCATGATGATCTCAAACTGCCACTTCCAGAGTGCAAACCCCTCTCCATCAAACTTGAGGATGGGCGAATGATTCCCTGGTTCCCCTGTCCCTGCCATCCCCACAACTACAACTGCTTTAGCTGCTGCACCTGTTGTTGATGCCGATGAACCTGTGTTTGAGGCCGCTGTAGGCTGTTGGTGAAAAGAGGAAACTGCTTCCCCTGTAACTGTTGGCCGTTGCAAGCAGATGTAGGCTGATGTAGGCTGATGTAGGCTGATGTCAGCTCCCAAGGTAGAAAGGTGCAGATGTGTTGCATTCCGCTCCTGCTGATATTGCCCTGCAAACAGAGAAGTTGGGTGAGAGCGAAGGCGCTCTCACTGCTTGTGACCTTAGCGGTTGCGTGCGTGAAACTTCCCTAACCAGAGGAGTGGGCCCATAACCCTTTGTTAGCTATTGAGCTAACCACCTCTGGCAGAGAAGCCGCGAAACCGAAAAGCTCACAAAGGTTTTTAGGCCTTCTTCCTTTGTTGACATGTGTCATGCACCCCAAACTTAATCAGGCATACACTTCACCTTCAAGAGTACTAACGCCTTAGCATTACATCTTAAGAAGAGCTCAAGTCGCCAATACGCAAGAGAGCATCAAGCAAGGGTTGATTGATCAACATGCAAGACAAGTCCTTTTATAGCTGTCTTTCCAGTCCTAGAACTCAAAAGCACATTCCTGGGAAGTGGCCTGAACCAGCTACGTCACCAATAGACTTGCACTGTGGGCTTGACACATAAGCATCCTAGTGCCAAGGTGACAGACCAGCCATGTAGCGTCCAAGAAGCTACGGACTTTCATTCTTGGAAGCTTCCACAGCAAACAAGATATGCATGGGGCCAGGATCGACCTCATGACCTCTCACTTGGCCAAATCAACAAAATGGCCAAGGTACCAATTCACCCACATGGTGTACTCACAGGTCATATCTCACAAGAGGCAGAGCATACTTGAGTCACACTACAACGGATCTAGGGGTCATACCTCAACAAGGGGCAGAGCATTCCTGTTCCGTCCTACAACATTGAACAAGGGACCAAAACATTCAACAGAACTACCCCAGGCACAGGCGCAGGTACCCTAGGCGCAGGCGCTGGTACCCTAGGCACAGGCGCAGGTACCCCAGGCACAGGCAAAGGTGCCCTAGGGACAAGGCGAGGTACCCTAGGCACAGGCGCAGGTATCCTAGGCACAGGCGCAGGTACCCTAGGCACAGGCGCAGGTACCCTAAGCACAGGCGCAGGTACCCTAGGCATAGGTGCAGGTATCCTAAGCACAGTCTCACGTACCCTATGCACAGGCGCAGGTACCCTAGGCACAGGCGTAGGTACCCAAGGCACAGGCGCAGGTACCCTAGGCGAAAGCGCAGGTACCCTAGGCATAGGCGCAGGTACCCTAAGCACAGGCGCGGGTATCCTAGGCACAGGCGCAGGTACCCTAGGGACAGGCGCAGGTACCGTAGGCACAGGCGCAGGTACCCTAGGCACAGGCGCAGGTACCCTAAGCACAAGCGCAGGTACCCTCGGCATAGGCACAGGTACCCTAGGCACAGGCGCAGGTACCCTAGGCACATGCGGAGGTACCATAGGCACAGGCGCAGGTAGCCTAGGCGGAGGTGCAGGTACCTTAGGCGCAGGCGCAGGTACCCTAGGCACAAGCGAACGTACCCTAGGCACAGGCGCAGGTATCTTAGGCACAGGCGCAGGTACCCTAGGAGCAGGTGCAGGTACCCTAGGAAGGGGCACAGGTACCCTAGGTGCAGGCGCAGGTATCCTAGGCACAGGCACAGGTACCCTAGGCACAGGCGCAGGTACCGAAGGCACAGGCACGGGTACCCTGGGCACAGGCGCAGGTACCGTAGGCACAGGCGCACGTACCCTAAGGACAGGCGCAGGTACCATAGGCACAGGCGCAGGTATCCTGGACACAGGCGGAGGTACCCTAGGCACAGGCGCAGGTACCCTTGGCACAGGTGCAGGTAACCTGAGTACAGGCGCAGGTACCCTAGGCATAGGCAAAAGTACACTAGGCAGAGGCGCAGGCAACCTAGGGACAGGCGCAGGTACCATATGCACAGGCGGAGGTAACGTGGACACAGGCACAGGTACCCTAGGCACAGGCGTAGGTATCCCAGGGACAGGCGCAGGTACCCTAGGCATAGGCGCAGGTAACCTGGGCACAGGTGCAGGTATCCTAAGCACAGGCGCAGGTACCCTACGCACAGGTGCAGGTACCTTAGAGTCAGGCGCAGGTACCCTAAGCACAGGCGCAGGTACCCGAGGCACAGGTGCAGGTACCTTAAGCACAGTCTCAGGTACCCTAGGCTCAGGCGCAGGTACCCTAGGTACAGGTGCAGGTACCCAAGGCACAGGCGCACGTACCCTATGCATAAGCGCAGGTACCCTAGGCACAAGCGCAGGTACCCTAAGCACAGGCGCGGGTACCCTAGGCACAGGCGCAGGTACCCTAGGGAGAGGCGCAGGTCCCTAAGCACAGGCACATGTACCCAAGGCACAGGCGCAGGTACCCTAGGCATAGGCGCAGGTTCCCTAGGCACAGGCGCAGGTACCCTAGGCACAGGTGCAGGAAACCTAGGCACAGGCACAGGCATCTTAAGCAAAGGCGCACGTACCCTAGGCACAGGCGCATGTACCCTAGGCACAAGCGCAGGTACCCTAGGGAAAGGCGAAGGTACCCTAGGCACAGGCACAGGTACCCTAGGCACAGGCGCAGGTACCCTGGGGACAGGCGCAGGTACCCTAGGCACAAGCTGATGTAACCTGGACACATGCGCCGGTACCCTAGGCAAAGGCACTGGTACCCTAGGCACAGGCGCACGTACCCTAGGCACAGGCGCAGGTAACCTGGGCACAGGCGCAGGTACCCTAGGCACACGCGCAGGTACCCTAGGCACAGGCGCAGATACCCTTGGGACAAGCGCGAGAACCCTAAACAGAGGCGCAGGTACCTAGGCACAGGCACAGGTACCCTAGGCACAGGCGCAGGTACTCAAGTGACAGGGGCAGGTACCCTAGGCATAGGCGGAGGTATCCTGGGCATAGGCGTGGGTATCCTAGGCACATGCACAGGTACCTTAGCCACAGGCGCAGGTAACTTGGGCACAGGTGCAGGTATCCTAGGCACAGGCGCAGGTACCCTAGGCACAAGCGCAGGTACCCTAGGCACAGGCGCAGGTGCCGTAGGCACAGGCGCAGGTACCCAAGGCATAGGCGCAGGTACCCTAGGCACAAGTGCAGGTACCCAGGGGACAGGCGCAGGTGCCCTAAGCACAGGCGCAGGTACCATAAGCACAGGCGCAGGTACCATAGGCACAGATGCAGGTACCCTAGGCACAGGCGCAGGTACCTTAGGGACAGGCGCAGGTACCCTAGGCACAGGCGCAGGTACCCTGAGCACAAGCGCAGGTACCCTAGGCAGAGGCGCAAGTACCCATGGGCACAGGCGTAGGTACCCTAGGCAAAGGCGCAGGTACCATAGGCACAGGCGCAGGTAGCCGAGGCAGAGGTGCAGGTACCCTAGGCACAGGCGCAGGTACCCTAGGTACAGGCGCATGTACACTAGGCACAGGCGCATGTATCCTAGGCACAAGCGCAGGTACCATAGGCCCAGGCGCAGGTACCATAGGCGCAGGCGCAGGTACCCTAGGCACAGGCGCAGGTACCATAGGCACAGGCGCAGGTACCCAAGGAACAAGCACAGGTACCCTAGGCATAGGCGCAGGTACCCTAGGCACAGGCGCAGGTACCCTAGGGACAGGCGCAGGCACCGTAGGCATAGGCGCAGGTAACCTGGGCACAGGCGCAGGTACCCTAGGTACAGGTGCAGGTACCCTTGTCACAGGCGCAGGTAACATGGGTACAGGCCCAGGTATCCTACGCACAGGCGCAGGTACCCTAGGCAGAGGCGCAGGTACCCTAGGGACAGGCGCACGTACCCAAGGCACAGGCGGAGGTAACCTGGGCACAGGCGCAGGTACCCTAGGCACAGGCACAGGTACCCTAGGCACAGGCGGTAGTTCCCTAGGCACAGGCGCAGGTACCATAGCCACAGGCGCGGGTACTCTAGGGACAGGCGCAGGTACCCTAAGCACAGGCGCATGTGCCCTAGGCACAGGCGCAAGTACCCTAGGCACAGGCGCAGGTAACCTAGGCACTTGCGCAGGTATCCTAGCACAGGCGCAAGTACCCTAGAGACAGGCGCAGGTACCCTCGGCATAGGCGCAGGTAACCTCGGCACAGGTGCAGGTATCCTAGGCACAAGCGCAGGTACCCTAGGCACAAGCATGGGTACCCTAGGCACAGGCGCAGGTACCCTGGGCACAGGCGCAGGTACCCTAGGCACAGGCGAAGGTAACGTAGGCACGGGCGCAGGTACCCTAGGGAAAGGCGCAGGTACCCTAAGCATAGGCGTAGGTACCATAGGCACAGGCACAGGTACCTTAGGCACAGGCGCAGGTACCCTGGGGACAGGCGCAGGTACCCTAGGCACAGGCGCAGGTACCCTAAGCACAAGCGCAGGTACTCTAAGCACAGGAGCAGGTACCCTAGGCACAGGCGCAGGTACCCTAGGCACAGGCGCAGGTACCCTAGGAACAGGCGCAGGTAGCCTAGGCGGAGGTGCAAGTACCCTAGGCACAGGCGCAGGTACCATAGGCATAGGCGCAGGAACCCTACGCACAGGCGTAGGTACCCTAGGCACAGGCGCACGTACCCTAGGCCTAGGCGTAGGTACCCTAGGCGCAGGCGCAGGTACCCTAGGCAAAGGCGCAGGTACCCTAGGCACAGGCGCAGGTACCATAGGCACAGGCACAGGTACCCTAGGCACAGGCGCAGGTACCCTAGGCACAGGCGCAGGTACCCTACAGACAGGCGCACATACCGTAGGCACAGGCGAAGGTAACCTGGGCACATGCGCAGGTACCCTAAGCACAGGCGCAAGTACCTTAGGCACAGGCACAGGTAACTTGGGTACAGGCGCAGGTAACCTAGGTACAGGCGCAGGTACCCTAGGCACAGGCGCAGGTAACCTAGGCACAGGTGCAGGTACCCTAGGCTCAGGCGCAGGCACCCTAGGCACAGGCGCAGGTACCCTAGGCACAAGCGCACGTACCCTAAGCACAAGCACAGGTACCCTAGGCACAGGCGCAGGTACCCTAGGCACAGGAGCAGGTACCATAGGCACAGGCGTAGGTACACTAGGCACAGTTGCAGGTACCCTAGGCACAGGCGCAGGTACCCTAGGCATAGGCGCAGGTACCCGAGGCACAGGTGCAGGTACCCTAGGCACAGGTGAAGGTACCCTACGCACAAAGCGCAGGTACCATAGGCACTGGCGCAAGTACCCTTAGCACAGGCGCAGGTACCCTAAGCACAGGCCAGGTACCATATGCACAGTCGCAGGCACCCCAGGCACGAGCGTAGGTACCCTGGGGACAAGCGCAGGTACCCTAGGCACAGGCGCAGGTACCCTAGGCACAGGCGCAGGTACCCTAGGCACAGGCGCAGGTACCCTAGGCACAGGCGCGGGTACCCTAGGGATAGGCGCAGGTACCCTAAGCACAGGCGAAGGTGCCCTAGGCACAGGCGCAGGTACCCTAGGCACAGGCGCAGGTAAACTGGACACTAGCGCAGGTACCCTAGCACAGGCACAGGTACCCTAGGGACAGGCGCAGGTACCCTCGGCATAGGCGCAGGTAACTTGGGCACAGGTGCAGGTATCCTAGGCACAAGCACAGGTACCCTAGGCACAAGCGTAGGTACCCTAGGCACAGGCGCAGGTACCCTGGGTACAGGCGCAGGTACCCTAGGCACAGGCGAAGGTACCGTAGGCACGGGCGCAGGTACCCTAGGGAAAGGCGCAGGTACCCTAAGCATAGGCGTAGATACCATAGGCACAGGCGCAGGTACCCGAGGCACAGGCGCAGGTACCCTAGAGACAGGCGCAGGTACCCTAGGCACAGGCGCAGGTACCCTAAGCACAAGCGCAGGTACTCTAGGCACAGGCGCAGGTACCCTAGGCACAGGCGCAGGTACCCCAGGCACAGGCGTAGGTACCCTAGGCACAGGGGTAGGTAGCCTAGGTGGAGGTGCAAGTACCCTAGGTACAGGCGCAGGTACCCTAGGCACAGGCGCAGGAACCCTAGGCACAGGCGGAGGTACCATAGGCACAGGCGCAGGTAACCTAGGCCCAGGCGTAGGTATCCTAGGCGCAGGCGCAGGTACCCTAGGCACACGTGCAGGTACCCTAGGCACAGGCGCAGGTACCATACGCACAAGCACATGTACCCTAGGCACAGGCGTAGGTACCCTAGGCACAGGCGCAGGTATCCTAGGGACAGGCGCAGATACCATAGGCATAGGCACAGGTAACCTGGGCACATGCTCAGGTCCCCTAGGCACAGGTGCCGGTACCCTAGGCACATGCACAAGTAACCTGGGTACAGGCGCAGGTATCCTAGGCACCGGCGCAGGTACCCTAGGCATAGGCGCAGGTAACCTAGGCACAGGTGCAGGTACCCTAGGCACAAGCGCAGGCACCCTAGGCACAGGCGCAGGTACCATGGGCACAAGCGCAAGCACCCTAAGCACAAGCACAGGTACCCTAGGCACAGGCGCAGGTACCCTAGGCACAGGCGCAGGTACCATAGGCACAGGCGTAGGTACCCTAGGCACAGGCGCAGGTACCCAAGGCACAGGCGCAGGTACCGTAGGCATAGGCGCAGGTACCCGAGGCACAGGCGCAGGTATTCTAGGCACAGATGAAGGTACCCTAGGCACAGGCGCAGGTACCCTAGGCACACGCGCAGGTACCACAAGCACAGGCGCAAGTACCCTAGGCACTGGCGCAGGTACACTTAGCATAGGCACAGGTACCCTAAGCACAGGCGCAGGTACCATATGCGCAGTTGCAGGCACCCCAGGCACAAGCGTAGGTACCCTAGGGACAAGCGCAGGTACCCTGTGCACAGGCGCAGGTGCAGGTACGCCTGTCCATAGGGTACCTGCGCTTGTGCCTAGGGTACCTGTGCCTGTGTCTATGGTACGTGCGCTTTTGCTTAGGGCACCTGCGCCAGTGCCTAGGGTACGTGGGCCTGTGCCCAGGGTACCTGCGCCTGTGCCTATGTTACGTGCGCCTCTTCTTAGGGTACCTGCGCCTGTGCCTAGGGTACCTGCGTCTGGGCCTAGGGTACCTGTGCCCGTGCCTAGGGTACCTGCGCCTGTCCCTAGGTACCTGCGCTTGTGCCTGGGGTACGTGCGCCTGTGCCTGGGGTACCTGCACCTGTGCCTAGGGTACCCATGACTGTGCCTAGGGTACCTGCGCCTGTGCTAAGGGTACCTGCGCCTGTGCTAAGGGTACCTGCGCCTGTCCCTATGGTACCTTCGCCTGTGCCAAGGGTATATGCTCCTGTGCCTAGGATACATGCGCTTGTGCCCAAGTTACCTACGCCTGTGCTTAGGGTACCTGCGTTTGTGCCTAGGGTACATGCGCCTGTGCCTAGGATACCTGCGCATGTGCCCAGGTTACCTGCGCTTGTGCCTAAGGTACCTGCGCCTGTCCCTAGGGTACCTGCGCCTGTGCCTAGGGTGCCTGCGCCTGTGCCCAAGTTACCTCTGTCTGTGCATAAGTACGTGCGCCAATGCCTAGGGTACCTGCGCCTGTGCCTAGTTTACCTGTGCCTGTGCTTTAGGTACCTGCGCCTGTCTCTAGGGTACCTGCGCCTGTGCCTAGGGTATTTGCGCCTGTGCCTAGGGTACCTGCGCCTGTGCCCAGGTTACCTGCGCCTTTGCCTAGGGTACGTGCTCTTGTGCCCAGGGTACCTGCACCTGTGCCTAAGGTACCTGCGCCTGTGCCTATGGTACCTACGCCTGTTCCTAGGATACCTGCGCTTGCGCCTAGAGTACCTGCACCTGTGCCTAGAATACGTGCGCCTTTTCTTAGGGTACCTGTGCAGTGCCTAGGGTACGAGCGTCTGTGCCTAGGGTACCTACGCCTGTGCCTAGGGTACCTGCGCCTGTGCCTAGGGTACCTGCGCCTGTGCCTAGGATACCTGCGCTTGTGCTTAGGGTACCAGCGCCTATGCTTTGGGTACCTGAACCTGTGCCTATGGTGCTTACGCCTGTGCCTAGGATACCTGCGCCTGTACTTAGGGTACCTGCGCATGTACCTAAGGTACCTGTGCCTCTGCCCAGGGTACCTGCGCCTGTGCCTAGGGTATTTGCGCCTGTTCCTAGGGTACCCGCGCCTGTGCCTAGGGTACCTGCGCCTGTGCCTAGGGTACCTACGCTTGTTCTTAGGGTGCCTGTGCCTGTGCCTAGGTTACCTGCGCCTCTCCATAGGGTACCTGCGCCTATGCCTACGGTACCTGCGCCTGTGCCTAGGGTACTTGCTCCTGTGCCTAGGGTACCTGCGCCTGTGCTTAGGGTTCCTGCGCCTGTCCCTAGGGTACTTGCGCCTGTTCTTTGGATACCTGCGCATGTGCCTAGGGTACCTATGCCTGTGCCTGTGCCTAGGGTACCTGCGCCTGTCCCTACGGTACCTGCGCTTGTGCCTAGGGTACCTGCGCCTGTGCCTAGGGTAGGTGTGCCTTTGCTTAGGGCATCTGCGCTAGTGCCTAGGGTACCTCTGCCTGTGCCTAGGGTACCTGCGCCTGTGCCTAGGTTACGTGCGCCTGTGCTTAGGGTACATGCGCCTGTGCCTCGGGTACCTGCGCCTGTGCCTAGGGTATCTGTGCCTATGCCTAGAATACCTTGCGCCTGTCCCTAAGGTACCTGCGCCTGTGCCTGGGGTACATGCACCTGTGCCTGGGGTACCTGCGCCTGTGCCTAGGGTACCCGCGCCTGTTCCTTAGGTACCTCCGCCTGTGCCTAGGGTACCTGCGCCTGTCCTGAGGGTACGTGTGCCTATCCCTAGGGTACATGCGCCCATTCCTAGGGTACGTGCGCATGTGCCTAGGATATCTGCCCCTATGCCCAGGTTACTTGGACCAGTGACTAGGGTACCTGCGTTTGTGCTTAGGGTACCTGCACCTGTGCCTACGATACCTGCGCCTGTGCCCAGGTTACTTGCGCCTATGCCTAGGGTACCTGCGTTTGTCCCTAGGGTACCTGCGCCTGTGCCTAGGGTACCTGCGCCTGTGCTTAGGGTACCTGCGCCTGTGCCTAGGGTACCTGGGCCTATGCCTAGGGTCCCTGCGCCTATGCCTAGGGTATCTGTGCTGTGCCTAGGGTACTTGCGCCTCTGCCCGGGTTACCTGCGCCTGTGGCTAGGGTATGTGCGCCTGTGCTTAGGGTACCTGCGCCTGTGCCTAAGGTACCTACGCCTGTGCCTAGGGTACCTGCGCATGTCCGTAAGATAATTGCGCCCGTGCCTAGGGTACTTGCGCTTGTGCCTAGAATACGTGCGCATTTGCTAGGGGTATTTGCGCCATTGCCTAGGGTACCTGCGCTTGTGCTTAGGGTGCCTGCGCCTGTGCCTAGGGTACCTGCGCCTGTCCATAGGGTACATGCGCCTGTCCCTAGGGTACCTGCGCCTGTGCCGAGGGTACATGCGCCTGTGCCTAGGTTACTTGCTCCAGTGCCTAGGTACCTGCGCCTGTGCTTAGGGTACCTGCGCCTGTCCCTATGGTATCTGCGCTTGTGCTTTGGGTACCTGCATCTGTGCCTATGGTACCTGCGCCTGTGCCTGTGCCTAGGGTACATGCGCCTGTCCCTAGGGTACATGCGCCTGTGCCTAGGGTACCTGCGCCTGTGCTTAGGGTACGTGCGTCTTTCCTTAGGGCACCTGCGCCAGTGCCTAGGGTACCTACGCCTGTGCCTAGGGTACCTGCGCCTGTGCCTATGTTACGTGCGCCTGTGCTTAGGGTACCTGCGCCTGTGCCTAGGGTACCTGCGCCTGTGCCTAGGGTACCTGTGCCTGTGCCTAGGGTACCTTCCCCTGTCCCTAGGGTACCTGCACCTGTGCCTGGGGTACATGCACCTGTGCCTAGGGTACCCGGGCCTGTGCCTAGGGTACCTACGCTTGTGCCTAGGGTACCTGTCCCTGTCCTGAGGGCACCTACGCCTGTTCCTAGGGTACCTGCGCCTGTGCCTAGGGTACCTGCGCCTGTGCCTATGATACCTGCGCCTGTGCCCAGGTTACCTGCGCCAGTGCCTAGGGTACCTACGTCTGTGCCTAGGGTACCTGCGCCTGTGCCTAGGATACCTACGCCTGTCCATAGGGTACCTGCGCCTGTGCCTAGGGTAACTACGCTTGTGCCCAGGTTACCTGCGCTTGTGCTTAGGGTACATGCGCCTTTGCCTAGGGTACATGCGTTTGTGTTTAGGGTACCTATGCCTGTGCTTTAGGTACCTGCGCCTGTCCCTAGGGTACCTGCGCCTGTGCCTAGGGTATCTGCGCTTGTGCCTAGGGTACCTGCGCCTGTGCCCAGGTTACCTGCGCTTGTCCGTGGGGTACGTACGCCTGTGCCTAGGGTACCTGCGCGTGTGCCTAAGGTACCTGCGCCCGTGCCTAGGGTACCTGCGCCTGTGCCTAGGATACGTGCGCCTTTGCTTAGGGTACCTGCGCCAGTGCCTATGGTCCCTGCGCCCATGCCTAGATCCCTACGCCTGTGCCTAGGGTACCTGCGCCTGTGCCTAGGGTACCTGCGCGTGTGCCTAGAGTACCTGCACCTGTGCTTAGGGTACCAACGCCTATGCTTAGGGTACCTGCGCCTGTGCCTAGGGTACCTGCGCTTGTGCCTAGGGTACCTGCCCCTGTGCTTAGGGTACCTGTGCATGTGCCTAAGAAAATGCGCCTGTGCCTAGGGTACCTGCGCCTGTGCCTAGGGTACCTGCGCCTGTACCTAGGGTACCTGCGCCTGTCCATAGGGTACCTGCGCCTGACCCTATGGTACTTGTGCCTCTGCCTAGGGTACATGCGCTTGTGCCTAGGATACTTGTGGTTGCGCCTAGGGTACCTGCGCATGTGCTTAGGGTACCTGCGCCTGTCCCTCGGGTATCTGCGCCTGTGCTTTGGGTACCTGCGCCTATGCCTAGGGTACCTGCACTTGTGCCTGTGCATAGGGTACCTGCGCCTATCCCTAGGGCACCTGTGCCTGTGCTTGGGGTACCTGCGCCTATGCCTAGGGTACCCACGCATGTACCTAGAGTATCTGCGCATGTGCCTAGGGTACCTGCACATGTGCCTAGGGTACCTGCGCATGTGCCTCGGGTATCTGCGCCTGTCCATATGGTACCTGCGCCTGTGCCTGGGGTGCCTGCGACTGTGCATAGGGTACCTGCGCCTGTGCCTAGGGTACCTGGGATTGTGCTTAGGGTACCTCTACCTGTGCCTAGGTTACCTGCGCCTGTGCTTAAGGTACCTACGCCTGTGCCTAGGGTACCTGCCCCTTTGCCTAGGGTACCTGCGCCTGTGCCTAGGGTACTTGCGCCTGTCCCCAGGGTACCTTCGCCTCTGCCTCGGGTACCTGCGCCTGTGCCTAGGGTACCTGCGCGTGTGCCTAGGGTACCTGTGCGAGTGCCAAAGGTACCTGCACCTATGCCTAGGGTACCTGCGCCTATGCCTAGGGTACCTGCGCCTATGCTTAGGATACTTGCGCCTGTCCCTAGGGTACTTGCACCTGTGCCTAGGGTACATGCGCCTGTGCCTAGGGTACCTGCGCCTGTGCCCAGGTTACCTGCGCCTGTGCCTAGGGTACCTGCGCATGTGCCTAGGGTACCTGCGCCAGTGCCTAGGGAACTTATGCCTGTGCTCAGGTTACATGCGCCTGTGCCTAGGGTATCTGCGCCTGTCCCTAGGGTACCTGTGCCTATGCCTTGGATACATGCGCCTGTGCCCAGGTTACCTGCACCTGTGCCTAGGATACCTACGCACGTGCCCAGGGTACCTATGCCTATGCCTAGGGTACCTACACCTGTGCATAAAGTACCTGCGCCTGTGCCTAGGGTACCTACGCCTGTGCTTAGGGTACCTGCGCACGTGCCTAGGGTACCTGCGCCTGTGCCCAGGGAACCTGCGCCTGTCCCTCGAGGACCTGCGCCTTTGCGTAGGGTACCTGTGCTTGTGCCTAGGGTACGTGCGCCTTTGCTTAAGGTACCTGCGCCAGTGCCTAGGGTACCTGCGCTTGTGCCTATGGTACCTGCGCCTGTGCCTAGGGTACCTGCCCCTGTGCTCATGGTACCTGCGCCATTGCCTAGGGTACCTGCGCTTGTGCTTAGGGTGCCTGCGCCTGTGCCTAGGGTACCTGTGCCTGTCCCTAGGGTTCCTGCGCCTGTGCGGAGGGTACCTGCGCCTGTGCCTAGGGTACTTGCTCCAGTGCCTAGGGTACCTGCGCCTGTGCTTAGGGTACCTGCGCCTGTCCGAAGGGTATCTACGCCTGTGCTTTGGGTACTTGCGTGTGTGCCTATGGTACCTGCGCTTGTGCCTGTGCCTAGGATACCTACGCCTGTCCCTAGGGTATTTGCGCTTGTGCCTAGGGTACCTTCGCCTGTGCCTAGGGTACGTGCGCCTTTGCTTAGGGCACCTGCGCTAGTGCCTATGGTACCTACGCCTGTGCTTAGGGTACCTGCGCCTGTGCCTAGGGCACCTGCGCCTGTGCCTAGGGTACCTGTGCCTGTGCCTAGGGTACCTGCGCCTGTCCCTAGGGTACCTGCGCCTGTGCCTAGGGTACGTGCGCCTGTGCCTAGGGTACCCGGGCCTGTGCCTAGGGTACATGCGCCTGTGCCTAGGGTACCTGCGCATGTCCTGAGGGTACCTGCGCCTGTCCCTAGGGTACCTGTGCCTGTGCCTAGGCAACCTGTACCTGTGCCTAGGATACCTGCGCCTGTGCTTAGGTTACCTGCGCCAATGCCTAGGGTACCTGCGTCCGTGTCTAGGGTACCTGTGCCTGTGCCTAGGATACCTGCGCCTATGTCCAGGTTACCTGCGCCTGTGCCTAGGGTACCTACGCCTGTCCCTAGGGTACCTGCGCCTGTGCCTAGGGTACGTACGCCTGTGCCCAGGTTACCTACGCTTGTGCCTAGGGTACATGCGCCTGTGCCTAGGGTACGTGCGCCTGTGCTTAGGGTACCTGTGCCTGTGTTTTAGGTACCTGTGCCTGTCCCTAGGGTACATGCGCCTGTGCCCAGGTTACTTGCGCCTGTGCGTAGGGTATGTGCACTTGTGCCTAGGGTACCTGCACTTGTGCCTAAGGTCTTGCGCCCATGGCTAGGGTACCTGCGCCTGTGCCTAGAATACGTGCGCCTTTGCTTAGGGTACCTGCGTCAGTGCCTAGGGTACCTGCGCCCGTGCCTAGGTCCTTGCGCCTGTTCCTAGGGTACATGCGCCTGTGCCTAGGGTACCTGCGCCCATGCCTAGGGTACATACGCCTATGGTTAGGGTACCAGCGCCTATGCTTAGGGTACCTGCGCCTGTGCCTAGGGTACCTATGCCTGTGCCTTGGGTACCTACGCCTGTGCTAAGGGTACCTGCACATGTGCCTAGGGTACATGCGTCTCTGCCTAGGGTACCTGCGCCTGTGCCTAGGGTACCTGCGCCTGTGCCTAGGGTACCTGCGCCTGTCCATAGGGTTTTTGCGCCTGTCCCTATGGTACATGCGCCTGTGCCTAGGGACCTTTGCCTGTTCCTAGGGTACTTGTGCCTGTGCATAGGGTACCTGCGCTTGTGCTTAGGGTACCTGCGCCTGTCCCTAGGGTATCTGCGCCTGTGCTTTGGGTACCTCCGCCTGTGCCTAGCGTACGTGCACCTGTGCCTATGCCTAGGGTACGTGCGCCTATCCCTAGGGTACCTGTGCATGTGCCCAGGGTACCTGCGCCTATGCCTAGGGTACCTGCGCCTCTACCTAGGGTACCTGCGCCTGTGCCTAGGGTACCTACACATGTGCCTAGGGTACTTGCGCCTGTGCCTTGGGTATCTGCGCCTGTCCCTATGGTACCTGCGCCTGTGCATGGGGATCCTGCGACTATGCATCGGGTACCTTCGCCTATGCCGAGGGTATCTGGGCCTGTGCTTAGGGTACCTACTCCTGTGCCTCGATTATCTGCGCCTGTGCTTAGGGTACCTGCACCTGTGCGTGGGGTACCTGCCCCTGTGCCTAGGGTACCTGCGCCTGTGCCTAGGGTACTTGCGCCTGTCCCCAGGGTACCTTCGCGTGTGCCTCGGGTACCTGCGCCTGTGCAGAGGGTACCTGCGCATGTGCCTAGGGTACCTGTGTGTGTACCTAGGGTACCTGCACCTGTGCCTAGGGTACCAGCGCTTGTGCCTAAGGTACCTGCACCTGTGCTTAGGGGAATTGCGCTTGTCCCTAGGGTACCTGCACCTGTGCATAGGGTACCTGCGCTTGTGCGTAGGGTACCTGTGCCTGTGCCCAGGTTACTTGCGCCTATGCCTAGGGTACCTGCGCCTGTGCACAGGTTACCTGCGTCCATGCCTAGGGTACCTGCGCCTGTGCCTAGGGTACCTGCGCCTGTGCCTGGGGTACTTACGCCTGTGCACAGATTACATGCACATGTGCCTACGGTATCTGCGCCTGATCCTAGGGTACCTGTGCCTATGCCTAGGATACTTGCGCCTGTGCCCAGGTTACCTGCGCCTGTGCCTAGGATACCTGCACCCGTGCCCAGAGTACCTGCGCCTATGCCTATGGTACCTACGCCTGTGCATAATGTACCTGCGCTTGTGCCCAGGGTACCTGCGGCTGTTCCTAGGGTACCTGCGCCTGTGCCTAGGGTACCTGCGCCTGTGCCTAGGGAACCTACGCTTGTCCCTCGGGGACCTGCGCCTGTGCCTAGGGTACCTGTGCCTGTGCCTAGGGTACGTGCGCCTTTGCTTAGGGTACCTGCGCCAGTGCCTAGGGTACCTGCGCCTGTGCCTAGGGTACCTGCGCGTGTGTATAGGTTACATGTGCCTATGCGTAGGGTACCTGCGCCTGTCCTTATGTTACCTGTGATTGTGCCTAGGGTACGTGCGCCTGTGCTTTGGATACCTATACCTATGCCTAGGCTATGTGCGCCTGTGCCTAGGGTACCTGCGCCTGTGCGTAGGGTACTTGCGCTTGTGCCTAGGGCACATATGCCTGTGCCTATGGTACCTGCGCCTGTGCCTAGGTTACTTGCGCCTGTCTCTAGGATACCCGTGCCTGTCCCAAGGGTACCTGCGCATGTGCCTATGGTACCTGCGCCTGTTCTTAAGGTACCCGCGCCTGTGCCTAGGGTACCTGCGCTTGTGCTTTGGGTACCTGCGTCTGTGCCTAGTGTACCTGCGCCTATGCCTAGGGTATCTGCGCCTGTCCCTAGGGTACCTGCGCCTGTGCCTGAGGTACCTGCGCCTGTGCCTCGGGCACTTGCGCCTGTGCCTAGGGTACCTGTGCATGTACCTAAGGTACCTGCGCCTCTGCATAGGGTACCTGCGCCTGTGCCCAGGTTACCTGCGCGTGTGCCTAGGGTCCTTGCACATGTGCCTAGGGTACCTGCGCCTGTGCCTAGGATACCTGCGCCTGTGCCTAGGGTATCTGCGCCTCTGCCTAGGGTACCTACGCGTTTGCCTAGGGTACCTGGGCCTGTGCCTAGGGTACCTGCTCCTGTGCCTAGGGTACATGCGCTTGTGCCTAAGTAACCTGCGCTTGAGCCCTAGGGTACCTGCGCCTGTGCCTAGGGTACTGCACTTGTCCCTAGGGTACCTGCGCCTGTGCCATGGGTCCCTGCGACTATGCATAGGGTACCTGCGCCAGTGCCTAGGGTACCTGCGCTTGTGCTAAGGGTACCTGTGCCTATGCCTAGGGTACCTGTGTCTGCGATTAGGGTACCTGCGCCTGTGCCTAGGGTGCCTGCACTTGTGCCTAGGGTACCTGCGCCTGTGTCTAGGGTACCTGCGCCTGTCCCTAGGGTACCTGCGCCTGTGCCTGGGGTACATGCGCCTGTGCCTAGGGTACCTGCGCCTGTGCCTGGGGAACATGCGCCTGTGCCTCTGGTACCTGCACCCGTGCCTATGGTACCTGCGCCTGTGCCTAAGGTGCCTGCGCTTGTGCTTAGGGTGCCTGTGCTTGGGCCTAAGGTACTTACGTCTGTGCCTAGGGTACCTACGCCTGTGCCTATGATACCTGCACATGTGCCTAGGGTACCTGCGCTTGTGCCTAGGGTACGTGCCCCTGTGCCTAGGGAACCTGCGCCTGTACCCAGGTTACATGCGCCTGTGCCTAGGGTACCTCCGCCTGTGCCTAGGGTACCTGCGGTTGTCCCTAGGGTACCTGCGCCTGTGCCTAGGGTACCTGCGCCTGTGCCTAGGGTACCTCCGCTTGTGCTAAGGGTACCTGCGCGTGTGCCTATGGTAAATGCGCCTGTCCCTAGGGTACGTGTGCCTGTGCCTAAGCTACCTGCGCCTGTGCATAGGGTACATGCGCCTGTGCTTAGGGTACCTGCGCCTGTCCCTATGGTACCTGCGCCCGTGCCTAGGGTTCCTGCGCCTGTGCCCAGGTTACATTTGCATGTGCCTAGGGTACCTGCGCTTGTGCCTAGGGTACTTGCGCCTGTGCTTAGGGTACCTACGCCTGTCCCTAGGGTACCCGCGCCTGTGCCTAGGTTACTTGCGCCTGTGCCTAGGGTACCTGTGCCTGTGCCCATGCTACCTGCGCCTGTGCCTAGGGTACATGTGCCTGTGCCTAGAGTATCTGCGCCTGTGCTTAGGGTACATGAGCCTGTCTCTAGGATACCTGCGCCTGTGCCTAGGGTACCTGCGCTTGTGCCTCGGGTACCTGTGCCTGTGCCCAGGTTACCTGCGCCTGTGCCTAGGGTAGCTACGCTTGTGCCTAGGGTACCTGTGCCTGTGCCTAGGGTACTTGCGCCTGTGCCTAGAGTACCTGCGCCTGTGCCCAGGTTACCTCCGCCTGTGCATAGGGTACCTGCGCCTGTGCCTAGGGTACCTGGGCCTGTCCCTAGGGTACGTGCGCCTGTGACTGAGGTACCAGCGCCTTTGCCTAAGTAACCTGCGCTTGAGCCTAGGGTACCTGCGCCTGTGCCTAGGGTACCTGCGCTTGTCCCTAGGGTACCTGCACCTGTGCTTGGGGTGCCTGCAACTGTGCATATGGTACGTGCGCCTGTGCCTAGGGTACCTGCGTCTGTGCTAAGGTTTCCTGCGCCTGTGCCTAGGGTACTTGCGTTTGTGCTTAGGGTACCTGCGCCTCTGCCTAGGGTACTTGCACTTGTGCCTAGGGTACCTGCGCCTGTGCCTATGGTACCGCCGCTTGTCCCTAGGGTACCTGCGCCTGTGCCTCGGGTACCTGTGCCTGTGCCTAGGGTACCTGCGTCTGTGCCTAGGGTATATGCGCCTGTGCTTATGGTACCTGCACCTGTGCCCAGGGTACCTGCGCCTGTGCCTAGGGTACCTGCGCCTGTGCCTAGGGTACTTGCGCTTGTGCTTTGGGTGCCTTCGCTTGTGCCTAGGGTACCTGCTCCTGTGCCTAGGTTACCTACGCCTGTGCCTAGGTTACCTGCACTTGTGCTTAGGGTACCTGTGCCTGTGCCTCGGGTACGTGCCCCTGTGCCTAAGATACTTGCGCTTGTTCCTAGGGTACCTGCCTCTGTGCATAGGGTACCTGCGCCTGTGCCTAGGGCACGTGCGCCTATGCTTAGGGTACATGCGCCTGTGCCTAAGGTACCTGTGCCTGTGCCTAGGGCACCTGCGCCTCTGCTTAGGGTACCTACGCCTGTTCCTAGGGTACCTGCGCCTGTGCCTAGGGTGCCTGTACCTGTGCCTAGGGTACTTGCACATGTACCCAGGTTACATGCGCCTGTGCCTAGGGTACATGTGCCTGTGCCTATGGTACCTGCGCCTATGCCTAGGGTACCTACGCTTGTTAGTAGGGTACTTGCGCTTGTTCCTATGGTACCTGTGTTTGTGCTTAGGGTACCTGCGCCTGTGCCTAGGGTACCTACGCCTGTGCCTAAGGTTCCTGCACCTGAGCCTAGGGTACCTGCGCCTGTCCCTATGGGTACTTGCGCCTGTTCCTAGGGTTCTTGTACCTGTGCTTAGGGTACCTGCGCCTGTGCCTAGGGTACCTGCGCCTATGCTTAGGGTACCTGGGCCTGTGCCTAGGGTACCTACGCCTTTGCCTAGGGTACGTGCGCCTCTGCCTAGGGTACATGTGCCTGTGCCCAGGTTACCTACACCTTTGCCCAGGTAACCTGCGCCTACTCCTAGTGTACCTGCGCCTCTGCCTAGGGTACATGCGGCTGTGCCTAGGGTACCTGCGCCTATGCCTAGGGTTCCTGCGCCCGTGCCCAGGGTACCTGCGCATGTGCCTAGGGTACCTGCGCCTGCGCCTAGGGTACCTGCGCCTGTGCCTAGTGTGCCTACACCTGTGCCTAGGGTACCTGCGCCTATCCCTAGGGTACTTGCGCCTGTGCCTATGGTACCTGCGCCTGTGCCTAAGGTACCTGTGCCTATGCCTAGGGTACCTGTCAGAAGATTGTAATGAGCGAGGATGAGAGGAGCAGAAGCAAGCAAAAGCACTAGAGCAGGCAGGAGTGAGTCAACAGAATGACGGAAGCGAGGAGGCGAGAGCAGTTCCTGGGAGTTAGTTGCAGAGCCTGGAGAGAGGCGAGACACTGAAGCTCCAAGGTAGACAGAGGCAATGAGGGAGCACGGGAGCGAAGCGAGAGATACGTTGGGGGTCGGCGAAAGGTCAGAAGTGACGAAGCGAGGGGAGAGCTGGGAATGGTGAACAAAGCGAGTGGATGCGAGGGGCGAGCAGAGAGAGAACACGGCGGCGAAGCCGCGGAACCAAAGGGAACAGGATGTGCAGAACTGTTCTGGTTAACTCGAGGGAATGAACATCCTCGGTATAAAAAGGATAGAACAGGACAAAAGTACAAAGCAACGGCTTCTTTCTGCTAGCCGGACGTGGGTGACAGATGTCGCATTGTTAGGGGATGACTTGACACATCGAGCGCAACGGTCAGTCTGACCGAGAGCCGTTAGGTCAAGGTGGTTCAGTCTTGGACCTGAACCGTTATTGAGAAAAATGGGGATAACTCTTGTCAGAGTCGATGATTTCCAATAGAGACCCTGAGTCCGACAAGAGTTAGTAGTAGTACCTCTCCCAATCTCCAGGAAGTTGACCATTGCACCGTTCAAGGAGACCTTTCCACATGGCATGCAGGTCGTTGGGATGGGCTGCCACCAGATAGTGTGGATCTCTGGACATGAAGCGTCGTAGCCAGGTACGGAGACCGTAGTCTAGGCTGTCCTGCTTTCTGGTCAACTCAACAAGGGGACAGCGCTTGCCGAGATACTTGTGTCTTCCAAGGAGAGCATTTGTAGTTGCAAGTCCACAAATGAGCTCTGGGTAGAGGAGGTTGTACATTTGTGTCTGCCACTCCTGGATATTGCTTTCTTCTTTGTAGACGATTTGGCAGCTTTTCCTGGTCCACCTATTATAGGAGCAGGGGAGGGTGCTGGAGAACCTTCTGCCACTGGCTCTTCTACCTCTTCTTCTTCTTCTGGTTCTACTAGATGAATTTTGAGGTAGGGTATGGAGCTGGGCTCTTGGGGCAGAGGTGGAGCAACGTGATTGTCGCGGCAGGAAAGGGTGATCCACCGCCGTTTCCATGTGTCCTGCTCAAGGCTGAACCAGAGTTCCAGTCCATTGCGTGCAGTTGTGCGCAGATGATGGAAGGACATATCCACGAGGTTGAAGAGATGTCCCCATATCAGAAGGAATGTTGCATGATAAAGGTGTGGAGGATGCTGGGGAGTGCGCTGATGCTCGTAGGCACCGAGAAGAAAATCGGAGACACAGTATTCATGGATGAAGATGGTGCTGGTCATAGCCAATACCGTATGTGACCAACTGTAGATGTTGCTTCCATCTTCCTCAGGAGTGGGGCAGGCGTGCCAAGGGTTGGCCATGATTTGAGGAGGGCAGAGAGGCCGAGGCAGCTGGAACAGCAGGTTGAGACTGGATGATGATGAGGAAGTGGAGGGGAGGATGATGGGCGACTGGACGCAGGGATGAAACCACGTGCGCTATGGAAGATGTCGGCGTGGGCGCAGGTCGTCGCAGAACAGGCGATGCGACCGGGCAGATCCTTGTCCTGAGCTGATGATATGCCAGCGCTTGGAAGAAGGCGGAGGCGGCTGACGAGTGAGTGGGCATAGGGGCAAAACCACATACGCTGAGAAAATAGAGGAGTAGAATGCGGCAAGGGGAAGGCAAGAGCCAACGCACCGCAAGAAATCTGCTTCCGGCGTGGGTGCAGGCTGTTGCATAGCGGGCAGCTAGCTCGTGCAGAGCCTTGTGCTGGTCACACATGCTGATGATGAGGAGGCGGAAGCTGATGAAATAGGAGTGGGCGCAGGGGCGGAACCACGTGTGCTGCGGAATTTTTCGGCGTGGGCGCAGGTCGTCGCAAAGTTGGCGATGCGACCGGGCGGATCCTTGTGCCGAGTGGAAGCTGAAACGGAGGAAGCGATGATGGCGGAGATGACAGATGGCTCAGTGGGCGCAGGGGCGGAACCACGTGCGCTGCTGATGCTGATGAGGAGGATTGATGCGGAGGCAACACAGAAGATGGTGAGGGCAATGTTGATGATGGCGGGCGACTCGAGGAGGAGTAGCTGAACAACGATACCGATGCGAAGAAGATGAGGAGGGCTGACTATAGGAGATGAAGGTGATGATGACGCAAGGATGGGGGAGGCGTAGGCTGGTAAAGAGGAAGAGGGCATCGCGGAGGCTAAAGATGAAGAGCGTGGAAGGTGAAGGACGGTGAGGAAGAAGGAGGCAGCATGTGACAACCAAGTCTCTACATTCAGGAGAGTGACGGCTTGTTCTCCAGTTGGCTCGCAATGGGAGCAGGGAGAATGGTGGTATCCGATGTCCTGGCGGCGAGAGGACAGTGGTTGCAGCAAAGGAAGTCGTGCAGCGAGCATAGGTACCGGGCCGCTTATGTCAGGAGGGTGACGGCTTGTTCCCTTGGTGGCTCGCAATGGGAGCAAAAAGACTGGTGGTGTCCGATATCCTGACGGCGGGAGTTACACTGCTGCTGCTGACGACGTGAGGAGACGATGCGAGGACGCGGTGCGGCACAAGGACTGCGAGAAGGCTGATGTTGATGGAGCAGATGAAGCAGGTGAAGCTGATGAGGAGAGGCGAGAAGGGTAGAGATGCTTGTAGAGGCCACAAAGCTGAGAGGCAGTAGGTAGCAAGCAGTGGGATGCTTCCAGGAAGATGACGATCGGCGGCGGCTTGAGAGATGCTGGCAGTTGCTGTGGATGACAAGTCACCACTGGTTGGCCACGGGCGCGGAATGGGTGCAGGGCTTTCCCCAAATGACAAGGCGTTTCTTTAGCGCGAGACGTACTTCAAGCGCTGCTACTGATGTCACCTGCCGATGAAGCAGAGTGGCACGAGGCGGCGGAGACGGCGGCGGAGGAGTGCAGATCAGAGAAGGGAAGAACTGAGAGCAGCAGAGACATGACTAGGTTATTGGGCACCAGGTGATGTCGCCTGGTGCTCTGATACCATGTCAGAAGGTTGTAATGAGCGAGGATGATTGGAGCAGAAGCAAGCAGAAGCACAGGAGCAGGCAGGAGTGAGTCAGCAGAATGACAGAAGCGGGGAGGTAAGAGCAGTTCCTGTGATTTAGTTGCAAAGCCTCGAGAGAGGCAAGACACTGAAGCTCCAAGGTAGACAGAGGCAGTGAGAGAGCACGGGAGCGAAGCGAGAGATACGTCGGGGGTCGGCAAAAGGTCAGAAGTGACGAAGTGAGGGGAGAGCTGGGAATGGTGAACAAAGCGAGTGGATGCGAGGGACGAGCAGAGAGAGAATACGGCGGCGAAGCTGCGGAACGAAAGGGAACAGGATGTGCAGAACTGTTCTGCTTAACTCGAGGGAATGAACATCCTCGGGATAAAAAGGACAGAACATGAAAAATGTGCAAAGCAACGGCTTCTTTTCGCAAGCCGGACGCAGGTGACAGATGTCACATTATAAGGGGATGACTTGACATATCGAGCGCAACGGTCAGTCTGACCAAGAGCCGTTAGGTCAAGGTGGTTCAGTCTTGGACCTGAACCGTTATTGAGAAAAATGGGGATAACTCTTGTCGGAGTCGATGATTTCCAATAGTACCTACGCCTGTCCATAGGGTACCTGCGCCTGTGCCTTGTGTACCTGTGCCCGTGCCTAGAGTACTTGCACATGGGCCTAGGGTACCTGCGCCTGTGCCTAGGGTACCTGCGCCTGTGCCTAGGGTACCTGCGCCTGTCCCTAGGGTACCTGCGCCTATGCCTAGGATACCTGCACCTGTGCTTAGGGTACCTGCGCCTCTGCCTAGGGTACCTGCGCTTGTGCTTAGGGTACCTGCGCCTGTACCTAAGTACCTGCGCCTGTGCCTAGGGTACCTGCGCCTGTGCCTAGGGTACCTATGCCTGTGCCCAGGTTACCTGCACTTTTGCCCAGGTAACCTGCGCCTGTCCCTAGGGTACCTGCGCCAGTGCCTAGGGTACCTGTGGCTGTGCCTAAGGTACCTGCACCTGTGCCTAGGGTACCTACGACTGTGCCTAGGGTACCTGCGCCTGTGCCTAGGGTACGTGCGCCTGCGCCTAGGGTACCTGCGCGTGTGCCTAGGGTACCTGCACCTGTGCCTAGAGTACCTGCGCCTGTCCCTAGGGTACCTACGCCTGTGCCTAGGGTACCTGCGCATGTGCCTAGGATACCTGCGCCTGTGTCCAGGCTACCTACGCTAGTGCCTAGGATACCTACATCTATGCCTAGGGTACCTGCGCCTGTGCCTAGGATACCTGCGCATGTGCCCAGGTTACCTGCCCCTGTATCTAGGGTACCTGCGCCTGTCCGTAGGGTACCTGCACCTGTGCCTAGGGTACCTACGCCTGTTCCCAGGTTACCTACGCCTGTGCCTAGGGTACCTACGCCAGTGCCTATGGTACATATGCCTGTGCCTAGGGTACCTGTGCCTTTGCTTTAGGTACCTGCGCCTGTCCCTAGGATACCTGCGCATGTGCCTAGGGTATCTACGCCTGTGCCTAGGGTACCTGCGCCTGTGCCCAGGTTACCTGCGCCTTTGTCTAGGGTACGTGCGCCTATGCCCAGGGTACCTATGCCTGTGCCTTGAGTAAGGGTGTTCGCGAGTCTGGACCCTCGATTCTGAGCTTGGAACCTGACTTGCGAGTCCGAGTCCAGTGCCAGACTCGGATTTCCGAGTCTGAGACTCGGACTCGCGAGTCCCAGACTTGCGAGTCTAGTCTCCTGGATTTGCGTGTCCAGTGGGCAATAATTGCGAGTCTGGTGCACCATCTAATAAAAAAGGGTTATAATAAATGTGTTTTTGAAATTTGTGACTCTAAAGTCATGTGAACTCAACATGTAACTAGTAGAGAATGAATTTGACACATAGTTGTATTCATGTAATCAACAAAGATCCCCTCATTGTCGTAATTGTCTCGTTGTCGGAGGTCAAGGTGAGATTTGCGAGTCCAGGTCGGTTCTGGACCCTGGATTTGGACTTGCGAGTCTGGGTCCGGACTCGGATTTGCGAGTCTGACTTGCGAGTCCCGGATTTTGGCTTACAGCCTTAGCCTTGAGTACCTGCGCCTGTGCCTATGGTACCTGCGCCTGTCCCTAGGATACCTGCACCTGCGCCTAGGGTACCTGCGCCTGTGCGTAGGGTACCTACGCCTATGCCTAGGGTACCTGCGCCTCTGCCTAGGGTACCTGCGCCTCTGCCGAGGGTACCTGCGCCTGTGCTTAGGGTACCTATGGCTGTGCCTAAGGTACCTACGACTGTGCCTAGGGTACCTGCGCCTGTGCCCAGGGTACGTGCGCCTGCGCCTAGGGTTCCTGCGCCTGTGCCTAGGGTACCTGCACCTGTGCCTAGGGTACCTACGCCAGTGCCCAGGGTACCTGCGCCTGTGCTTAGGGTACCTGCGCGTGTGCCTAGGGTACCTGCACCTGTGCCTAGGGTACCTGTGCCTGTGCTTAGGGTACCTGCGCATGTGCCTAGGGTACCTGCGCCTCTGCCTAGGGTACCTGTGCCTGTGCCTAGGGTGCATGCACCTGTCACCAGGGTACCTGCGCCTGACACCAGGGTTCCTGCGCCTGTGCCTAGAGTACCTGCGCCTGTGCCTATGGTATGTGCGCTTGTACCTAGGGTCCCTGCGCTTGTGCCTAAGGGTACATGCGCCTATGCATAGGGTACCTGCGCCTGTGCCTAAGGTACCTGCGCCTGTGCCTAGGGTACCTGTGCCTGTCCCTGGTGTCAGAATTGAGAAGATGACCACCATCAACTCCTATTGCCTGGATACTCCAAGCACGCTGAATAACGATTCAGCTCCGGCCTTGAACAACCTCGGTGACACATCCAACTAGCCGTTAACGATCACCAATCGACCAAGGGAATCCCGACCAAGTAATCCCTTTGTTGTTCGGCGGTGTTGCCGCCGTATTCTCGCTCTGCTCGCCTTCTGCCTCCACAGGGGCAACCGTACCCACTGTAGTGGGTGTGGTTGCCTCTACGGTGTCTGCGATGCAAACGTGGATGAGCATGCCCTTTTGTGGCCCACACCCACACCCACACCCACACCCATACCCACACCCACACCCACACCCACATCCACACCCACACCCACACCCACACCCACACCTATACCCACACACATACCCACACCCACACGCACACCCACACCCACACCCACACCCACACCTATACCCACACACATACCCACACCCACACGCACACCCACACCCACACCCACACCCACACCTATACCCACACACATACCCACACCCACACGCACACCCACACCCACACCCACACCCACACCTATACCCACACACATACCCACACCCACACGCACACCCACACCCACACCCACACCCACACCTATACCCACACACATACCCACACCCACACGCACACCCACACCCACACCCACACCCACACCTATACCCACACACATACCCACACCCACACGCACACCCACACCCACACCCACACCCACACACACACCCATACCCACACGCACACCCACACCGGCACCCACACCCACACCCACACCCACACCCACACCCACACCCGCACCCCCACCCGCACCCACACCCACACCCACACCCACACCCACACCCACATCACTACTGTACAAATTACAAACACAAGTACAAGCTTTTGGTCGTAGACACATTCCCCGTGTGGTGCCTGCTGCGGCCACACTGCCTGACGACAGCACTGGGGAACTGCGACACACGGAGCAGCTACAACCTTCTGTGCATCTCAATGTGCAAGGATGACCGCTGATACAGTGCTCAGAAATCCATTGTAGGAGGATGAAGGAACCGTGGTATAAATATCAATCTGCACCCTCGTGTGTGAGCCTTTTGCAGGGATACCACATGACGTAGCGTTTCATAGCATGCATTGCATGGTATACACGTGCACGTCTTGTCGATTGGCCGAGGGTCATTCACCATCGCAGCATGCTTCAGCTTCAGTACGCCATGCACCGCACCACACCACACCACGCCACACCACACTAGTGAGTTTGACACATCAACAGTGTTCCCGAAAAGGTGGGGGGGGCAGGGGGGTTCAGGCAGCCAATGAACCTTCAATGGTTGTCCATAGCACGTGCAGAAAAGAGGATGGAGTGGGGGCGGGGGAGGGGATGGGATTCACAGACGCACAGTCAAGAATGCACTGAATCCATGCACCCTAGGTGACGAACAGCCGCACAAGCCTGGTTGGCTTGAATGAGTTCAAGAGGACCAGGCTAGTGCGGCTGATGGGGGAAGAAGCGACACAGACCAAAGCACCTCACGAGTGAACCGGAGACCATACATATTGTGCAAATTCAAAGTCGGAGTATTTGTTTCGGGCATGCTAGGTATTTTGGTGCATATGTGATTGCATTAAGGGAAACAAACTGCACTTCACCTTGCCCATCATTCCCCTTATTTTTGGTGAGCTGACCCTTTCCGACCCCCCCGATCGCTGGGACCCCCCAATGATAGATGAACCCACTCCACCTCCGACCCTCTTCCAACATCACTGACAACGGGTCGCAAATCAACACCCGGTCAAAAATGAACACCCGGCTGCAAATAAACACCCCGTCGCAGATCAACTCCTCATCGCATATTAACTCTCGGTCGCAAATCAACTCTCCATTGCAAATGAGCTCCCAATCGCACATCAAAACCTTGTCGCAAATCAACTTTCCATTGCAAATCTACTCCCCGTCACAATAAACTCTCTGGTTGCAAATAAACTCCTCGTTGCACATAAACTCCCTGTTGCAAATCAACTCCCTATCGCAAATCAACTCCCTGTCGCAAAACAACTCCCTGTCGCAAATCAACTTCCTCTCGCAAATCAACTACCTGTCGCAAATCAACTGGCTGACGCAAATCAACTGCCTGTCGCAAATCAACTCCCTGTCATAAATCAACTCCCCGTCACAAACCAACTCCCTGTCGCAAATCAATTCCCCGTCGCAAATCAACTGGCTGTCACAAATCAACTGCCTGTCGCAAATCAACACCTTATCATAAATCAACTCCCCGTCGCCAATCAACTCTCTGTCGCAAATCAACTCCCGGTCAAAAATCAACTTCCTCTCGCTAATCAATTGCCTGTCGCAAATATAGTCCCTGTCGCTAATCAACTCCCTGTCGCAAATAAACTCCCTGTTGCAAATCAACGGCCTGTCGCAAATCAACTTCCTCTTGCAAATCAACTCCCTGTCGCAAATCATCTCCGTGTCGCAAATCAACTGCCTGTCGCAAATCAACACCCTGTCGCAAATCAACTCCCTGCCGCAAATCAACTTCCTGTCGCAAATCAACTCCCAGTCGCAAATCAACTTCCTTTTGCTAATCAACTCCCTCTCGCAAAACAATTGCCTGTCGCTAATCAATTGCCTGTCGCAAATCAACTTCCTGTCGCAAATCAGCTCCCTGTCGCAGATCATCTCCCTGTCGCAAATCAACTACCTGTCGCAAATCAGCACCCTGTCGCAAATCAAATCCCTGCCGCAAATTAACTTCTTGTCGCAAATCAATTTTCTGTCTCAAATCATCCCGGTCGTAAATGAAGTGCCTCTCAAAAATCAACTCCCGGTCGCAAATCAGCTGCCTGTCACAAACCAGCTTCCCGTCGCAAATCAACTCCCTGTCACAAATGAACTCCCTAGGGTACCTGTCAGAAGATTGTAATGAGCGAGGATGAGAGGAGCAGAAGCAAGCAAAAGCACTGGAGCAGGCAGGACTGAGTCAGCAGAATGACGGAAGCGCGGAGGCGAGAGCAGTTCCTGGGAGTTAGTTGCAGAGCCTGGAGAGAGGCGAGACACTGAAGCTCCAAGGTAGACAGAGGCAATGAGGGAGCACGGGAGCAAAGCGAGAGATACGTCGGGGGTCGGCGAAAGGTCAGAAGTGACGAAGCGAGGGGAGAGCTGGGAATGGTGAACAAAGCGAGTGGATGCGAGGGGCGAGCAGAGAGAGAACACGGCGGCGAAGCCGCGGAACCAAAGGGAACAGGATGTGCAGAACTGTTCTGGTTAACTCAAGGGAATGAACATCCTCGGTATAAAAAGGACAGAACAGGACAAAAGTACAAAGCAACGGCTTCTTTCTGCTAGCCGGACGTGGGTGACAGATGTCGCATTATTAGGGGATGACTTGACACATCGAGCGCAACGGTCAGTCTGACCGAGAGCCGTTAGGTCAAGGTGGTTCAGTCTTGGACCTGAACCGTTATTGAGAAAAATGGGGATAACTCTTGTCGGAGTCGATGATTTCCAACAGACCCCTTGAGTCCGACAAGAGTTAGTAGTAGTACCTCTCCCAATCTCTAGGAAGTTGACCATTGCACCGTTCAAGGAGACCTTTCCACATGGCATGCAGGTCGTTGGGATGGGCTGCCACCAGATAGTGTGGATCTCTGGACATGAAGCGTCGTAGCCAGGTACGGAGACCGTAGTCTAGGCTGTCCTGCCTTCTGGTCAACTCAACTGGGGGACAGCGCTTGCCGATATACTTGAGTCTTCCAAGGAGAGAATTTGTAGTTGCAAGTCCACAAATGAGCTCTGGGTAGAGGAGGTTGTACATTTGTGTCTGCCACTCCTGGATATTGCTTTCTTCTTTGTAGACGATTTGGCAGCTTTTCCTGGTCCACCTATTGCAGGAGCAGGGGAGGGTGCTGGAGAGCCTTCTGCCACTGGCTCTTCTACCTCTTCTTCTTCTTCTGGTTCTACTAGATGAATTTTGAGGTAGGGTCTGGAGCTAGGCTCTTGCGGCAGAGGTGGAGCAATGTCATTGTCGCGGCAGGAAAGGGTGATCCACCGCCGTTTCCATGTGTCCTGCTGAAGGCTGAACCAGAGTTCCAGTCCATTGCGTGCAGTTGTGCGCAGATGATGGAAGGACATATCCACGAGGTTGAAGAGATATCCCCATATCAGAAGGAAGGTTGCATGATAAAGGTGTGGAGGATGCTGGGGAGTGCGCTGATGCTCGTAGGCGCCGAGAAGAAAATCAGAGACACAGTATTCATGGATGAAGATGGTGCTGGTCATAGCCAATACCGTATGTGACCAACTGTAGATGTTGCTTCCATCTTCCCCAGGAGTGGGGCAGGCGTGCCAAGGGTTGGCCATGATTTGAGGAGGGCACGGAGGCCGAGGCAGCTGGAACAGCAGGTTGAGACTGGATGATGATGAGGAAGCGGAGGGGAGGATGATGGGCGACTGGACGCAGGGATGAAACCACGTGCGCTACGGAAGATGTCGGCGTGGGCGCAGGTCGTCGCGGAACAGGCAATGCGACCGGGCGGATCCTTGTCCCGAGCTGATGATATGCCAGCGCTCGGAAGAAGGCAGAGGTGGCTGACGAGTGAGTGGGCATAGGGGCGAAACCACGTTCGCTAAGAAAATAGAGGAGTAGAATGCGGCAAGGGGAAGGCAAGAGCCAACGCGCCGCGAGAAATCTGCTTCTGGCGTGGGTGCAGGCTGTTTCATAGCGGGCAGCTAGCTCGTGCAGAGCCTTGTGCTGGTCACACATGCTGATGATGAGGAGGCGGAAGCTGATGAAATAGGAGTGGGCGCAGGGGCGGAACCATTTGTGCTGCGGAATTTTTCGGCGTGGGCGCAGGTTGTCGCAAAGTTGGTGATGCGACTGGGCGGATCCTTGTGCCGAGTGGAAGCTGAAACGGAGGAAGCGATGATGGCGGAGATGACAGATGGCTCAGTGGGCGCAGGGGCGGAATCACGTGCGCTGCTGATGCTGATGAGGAGGATTGATGCGCAGGCAACACAGAAGATGGTGAGGGCAATGTTGATGATGGCGGGCGACTCGAGGAGGAGTAGCTGAACAACGATACCGATGCGAAGAAGATGAGGAGGGCTGACTATAGGAGATGAAGGTGATGATGACGCAAGGATCAGGGAGGCGTAGGCTGGTACAGAGGAAGAGGGCATCGCGGAGGCTAAAGATGAAGAGCGTGGAAGGTGAAGGACGGTGAGGAAGAAGGAGGCAGCACGTGACAACCAAGTCTCTACATTGAGGAGAGTGACGGCTTGTTCCCCAGTTGGCTCGCAATGGGAGCAGGGAGACTGGTGGTGTCCGATGTCCTGGCGGTGAGAGGACCGCGGTTGCAGCAAAGGAAGTCGTGCAGCGAGCAGAGGTACCGGGCCGCTGATGTCAGGAGGGTGACGGCTTGTTCCCCAGGTGGCTCACAATGGGAGAAAAAAGACTGGTGGTGTCCGATATCCTGACGGCGGGAGTTACACTGCTGCTGCTGACGACGTGACGAGGCGATGCGAGGACGCGGTGCGGCACAACGACTGCGAGAAGGCTGATGTTGATGGAGCAGATGAAGCAGGTGAAGCTGATGAGGAGAGGCGAGAAGGGTAGAGATGCTTGTAGAGGCCACAAAGCTGAGAGGCAGTAGGTAGCAAGCAGTGGGATGCTTCCAGGAAGATGACGATCGGCGGCGGCTTGAGAGATGCTGGAAGCTGCTGTGGATGACAAGTCACCACTGGTTGGCCACGAGCGCGGAATGGGCGCAGGGCTTTCCCCAAATGACAAGGCATTTCTTCAGCGCGAGACGTACTTCAAGCGCTGCTGCTGATGTCACCTGCCGTCGAAGCAGAGTGGCACAAGGCGGCAGAGACGGCGGCGGAGGAGTGCAGATCAGAGAAGGGAAGAACTGAGAGCAGCAGAGACATGACTAGGTTACTGGGCACCAGGTGATGAAGCCTGATGCTCTGATACCATGTCAGAAGGTTGTAATGAGCGAGGATGATTGGAGCAGAAGCAAGCACAAGCACATGAGCAGGCAGGAGTGAGTCGGCAGAATGACAGAAGCGGGGAGGTAAGAGCAGTTCCTGGGAGTTAGTTGCAGAGCCTCGAGAGAGGCGAGACACTGAAGCTCCAAGGTAGACAGAGGCAGTGAGAGAGCACGGGAGCGAAGCGAGAGATACGTCGGGGGGTCAGCAAAAGGTCAGAAGTGACAAAGTGAGGGGAGAGCTGGGAATGGTGAACAAAGCGAGTGGATGCGAGGGGCGAGCAGAGAGAGAATACGGCGGCGAAGCCGCGGAACAAAAGGGAACAGGATGTGCAGAACTGTTCTGCTTAACTCAAGGGAATGAACATCCTCGGTAAGAAAGACAGAACAGGAAAAATGTGCAAAGCAACGGCTTCTTTTCGCTAGCCGGACGCGGGTGACAGATGTCACATTATAAGGGGATGACTTGACACATCGAGCGCAACGGTCAGTCTGACTGAGAGCCGTTAGGTCAAGGTGGTTCGGTCTTGGACCTGAACTGTTATTGAGAAAAATTGGGATAACTCTTGTCGGAGTCGATGATTTCCAACAGTACCTACGCCTGTCCATAGGGTATCTGCGCCTGTGCCTTGTGTACCTGTGCCCGTGCCTAGAGTACTTGCGCATGGGCCTATGGTACCTGCGCCTGTGCCTAGGGTACCTGCGCCTGTGCCTAGGGTACCTGCGCCTGTCCCTAGGGTACCTGAGCCTGTGCCTAGGATACCTGCCCCTGTGCTTAGGGTACCTGCGCCTGTGCCTAGGGTACCTGCGCCTGTGCTTAGGGTACCTGCGCCTGTACCTAAGAACCTGCACCTGTGCCTAGGGTACCTGCGCCTGTGCCTAGGGTACCTACGCCTGTGCCCAGGTTACCTGCACTTTTGCCTAGGTAACCTGCGCCTGTCCCTAGGGTACCTGCGTCAGTGCCTAGGGTACCTGTGGCTGTGCCTAAGGTACCTGCACCTGTGCCTAGGGTACATACGACTGTGCCTAGGGTACCTGCGCCTGTGCCTAGGGTACGTGCGCCTGCGCCTAGGGTACCTGCGCCTGTGCCTAGGGTACCTGCACCTGTGCCTAGGGTACCTGCGCCTGTCCCTAGGGTACCTATGCCTGTACCTAGGGTACCTGCGCATGTGCCTAGGATACCTGCGCCTGTGTCCAGGCTACCTACGCTAGTGCCCAGGATACCTGCATCTGTGCCTAGGGTACCTGCGCCTGTGCCTAGGATACCTGCGCATGTGCCCAGGTTACCTGCCCCTGTATCTAGGGTACATGCGCCTGTCCGTAGGGTACCTGCGCCTGTGCCTAGGGTACCAACGCCTGTTCCCAGGTTACCTACGCCTGTGCCTAGGGTACCTACGCGAGTGCCTATGGTACATACGCCTTTGCCTAGGGTACCTGTGCCTCTGCTTTAGGTACCTGCGCTTGTCCCTAGGGTACCTGCGCCTGTGCCTAGGGTATCTACGCCTGCGCCTACGGTACCTGCGCCTGTGCCCAGGTTACTTGCGCCTTTGTCTAGGGTACGTGCGCCTGTGCCCATGGTACCTATGCTTGTGCCTTGGGTACCTGCGCCCGTGCCTATGGTACCTGCGCCTGTCCCTAGGATACCTGCGCCTGCGCCTAGGGTACCTGCGCCTGTGCCTAGGGTACCTGCGCCTATGCCTAGGGTTCCTGCGCCTCTGCCTAGGGTACCTGCGCCTCTGCCTAGGGTACCTGCGCCTGTGCTTAGGGCTACATATGGCTGTGCCTAAGGTACCTGCGACTGTGCCTAGGGTACCTGCGCCTGTGCCTAGGGTACGTGCGCCTGCGCCTAGGGTTCCTGCGCCTGTGCCTAGGGTACCTGCACCTGTGCCGAGGGTATCTGCGCCTGTGCCTAGGGTACCTGCGCCTGTGCTTAGGGTACCTGCGCGTGTGCCTAGGGTACCTGCGCCTGTGCCTAGGGTACCTGTGCCTGTGCTTAGGGTACCTGCGCCTGTGCCTAGGGTACCTGCGCCTCTGCCTAGGGTACCTGTGCCTGTGCCTAGGGTACCTGCACCTGTGCCTAGGGTACCTGCGCCTGTGCCTAGGATACCTGCGCCTGCGCCTAGGGTACCTGCGCCTGTGCCTAAGGTACCTGCGCCTGTGCCTAGGGTACTTGCGCTTGTGCCTAGGGTAGCTGCGCCTGTGCCTAGGGTACCTGCGCATGGGCCTATGGTACCTGCGCCTGCGCCTAGGGTACCTGCGCCTGTGCCTAAGGTACCTGCGCCTGTGCCTAGGGTACTTGCGCTTGTGCCTAGGGTAGCTGCGCCTGTGCCTAGGGTACCTGCGCATGGGCCTATGGTACCTGCGCCTGCGCCTAGGGTACCTGCGCCTGTGCCTAAGGTACCTGCGCCTGTGCCTAGGGTACTTGCGCTTGTGCCTAGGGTAGCTGCGCCTGTGCCTAGGGTACCTGCACCTGTGCCTAGGGTACCTGCGCCTGTGCCTAGGGTACCTGTGCCTGTGCTTAGGGTACCTGCGCCTGTGCCTAGGGTACCTGCGCCTCTGCCTAGGGTACCTGTGCCTGTGCCTAGGGTACCTGCACCTGTCACCAGGGTACCTACGCCTGACACCAGGGTACCTGCGCCTGTGCCTAGGGTACCTGCGCCTGTGCCTATGGTACCTGCGCTTGTACCTAGGGTACCTGCGCTTGTGCCTAAGGGTACATGCGCCTGTGCCTAGGGTACCTGCGCCTGTGCCTAAGGTACCTGCGCCTGTGCCTAGGGTACCTGTGCCTGTCCATGGTGTCAGAATTGAGAAGATGACCACCATCAACTCCTATTGCCTGGATACTCCACGCACGGTGAATAACGATTCAGCTCCGCCCTTGAACAACCTCGGTAACACATCCAACTAGCCGTTAACGGTCACCAATCGACCAAGGGAATCCCGACCAAGTAATCCCTTAATAAGCGGTCCGATCGTAAGCACGTCCGGCTTGTGCGCAAGAAGCCGTTGCATATTCTTTGTCATAGTCTGCCTTTGATATAAAGAGGATGTTCATTCCCTCCCAATTCAACCAGAACAGTTCTGCTCATCCTGTTCCCTTCTTTGTTCGGCGGTGTTGCCGCCGTATTCTCGCTCTGCTCGCCATCTGCCTCCGCAGGGACAACCATATCCACTGCAGTGGGTGTGGTTGCCTCTACAGTATCTGCGATGCAAACGTGGATGAGTATGCCCTTTTGTGGCCCACACCCACACCCACACCCACACCCACACCCACACCCACACCCTCATCCATAACCACACCCACATCCATACCCATACGCACATCCACATCCATACCCACAAGCACACCCACACCTACACCACACCCACACCGGCACCCACACCCACACCCACACCCACACCCATACCCACACCCACACTCACAAACACAAACATATCCACACCCACACCCACACCCACACCCACACACACAC
>SZWC01002601.1:158321-188043 GCA_023375785.1 Penium margaritaceum | reverse complement strand
ACCAACACCCACACCCACACCCACACCCACACCCACACCCACACCCGCACCCCCACCCGCACCCACACCCACACCCACACCCACACCCACACCCACACCCACATCACTACTGTACAAATTACAAACACAAGTACAAGCTCTTGGTCGTAGACGCATTCCCCGTGTGGTGCCTGCTGCGGCCACACTGCCTGACGACAGCACTGGGGAACTACGACACACGCAGCAGCTACAACCTTCTGTGCATCTCAAGGTGCAAGGATGACCGCTGATATAGTGCTCAGAAATCCATTGTAGGAGGATGAAGGAACCGTGGAATAAATATCAATCTGCACCCTCATGCGTGAGCCTTTTGCAGGGATACCACATGACGTAGCGTTTCATAGCATGCATTGCATGGTATACACGTGCACGTCTTGTCGATTGGCCGAGGGTCATTCACCATCGCAGCATGCTTCAGCTTCAGTACGCCATGCACCGCACCACACCACACCACGCCACACCACACTAGTGAGTTTGACACATCAACAGTGTTCCCAAAAAGGTGGAGGGGGCAGGGGGGTTCAGGCAGCCAATGAAACTTCAATGGTTGTCCATAGCACGTGCAGAAAAGAGGATGGAGTGGGGGCGGGGGAGGGGATGGGATTCACAGACGCGCAGTCAAGAATACACTGAATCCATGCACCCTAGGTGACGAACAGCCGCACAAGCCTGGTTGGCTTGAATGAGTTCAAGAGGACCAGGCTAGTGCGGCTGATGGGGGAAGAAGCGACACAGACCAAAGCACCTCACGAGTGAACCGGAGACCATACAGATTGTGCAAATTCAAAGTCGGAGTGTTTGTTTCGTGCATGCTAGGTATTTTGGTGCATATGTGATTGCATTAAGGGAAACAAACTGCACTTCACCTTGCCCATCATTCCCCACATTTTTTGTGAGCTGACCCTTTCCGACCCCCCCGATCACTGGGACCCCCCAATGATAGATGAACCCACTCCACCTCCGACCCTCTTCCAACATCACTGACAACTGGTCGCAAATCAACACCCGGTCAAAAATGAACACCCGGTTGCAAATAAACACCCTGTCGCAGATCAACTCCCCGTCGCATACTAACTCTCGGTCGCAAATCAACTCGGGGTCACTGATCAACTCTCCATTGCAAATGAGCTCCCAATCGCACATCAAAACCTTGTCGCAAATCAACTTTCCATTGCAAATCTACTCCCCGTCACAATAAACTCTCTGGTTGCAAATAAACTCCTCGTTGCACATAAACTCCCTGTCGCAAATCAACTCCCTATCGCAAATCAACTCCCTGTCGCAAAACAACTCCCTGTCGCAAATCAACTTCCTCTCGCAAATCAACTGCCTGTCGCAAATCAACCGGCTGACGCAAATCAACTGCCTGTCGCAAATCAACTCCCTGTCATAAATCAACTCCCCGTCACAAACTAACTCCCTGTCGCAAATCAATTCCCCGTCGCAAATCAACTGGCTGTCACAAATCAACTGCCTGTCGCAAATCAACACCTTGTCATAAATCAACTCCCCATCGCCAATCAACTATCCGTTGCAAATCAACTCCCGGTCAAAAATCAACTTCCTCTCGCTAATCAATTGCCTGTCGCAAATATAGTCCCTGTCGCTAATCAACTCCCTGTCGCAAATAAACTCCCATGTTGCAAATCAACGGCCTGTCGCAAATCAACTTCCTCTTGCAAATCAACTCCCTGTCGCAAATCATCTCCGTGTCGCAAATCAACTGCCTGTTGCAAATCAACACCCTGTCGCAAATCAACTCCCTGCCGCAAATCAACTTCCTGTCGCAAATCAACTCCCAGTCGCAAATCAACTTCCTTTCGCTAATCAACTCCCTGTCGCAAATCAACTGCTTGTCGCTAATCAACTCCCTCTCGCAAAACAAGTCCCTGTCGCAAATCAATTGCCTGTCGCAAATCAACTTCCTGTCACAAATCAGCTCCCTGTCGTATATCATCTCCCTGTCGCAAATCAACTACCTGTCGCAAATCAACACCCTGTCGCAAATCAACTCCCTGCCGCAAATTAACTTCTTGTCGCAAATCAATTTTCTGTCTCAAATCATCCCGGTCGCAAATAAAGTGCCTCTCATAAATCAACTCCCGGTCGCAAATCAGCTGCCTGTCACAAACCAGCTTCCCGTCGCAAATCAACTCCCTGTCACAAATGAACTCCCTCTCGCAAATCAACTGCCTGTCGCAAGTCAACACCCTGTCGCAAATCGACTCCCTATCGCAAATCAAGTGCCTGTCGTGAATCAACTTCCTGTCACAAATCAACTGCCTGTCGCAAATCAACTGCTTGTCGCAGATCAACTCCTTGTCGCAAATCATCTCCCTGTCGCAAATCAACTGCCGGTCGCAAATCAACTGCCTGTTGCAAATCAACTCCCTGTCATAAATCAACTCCCTATCAAAAATCAACTCCTTGTCACAAATCAACTCCCTGTTGCAAATCAATCCCCTGTCGCAAATCAACTCCCTGTCGCAAATCAATTGCCTGTCGCAAATCAACTACGTGTCACAAATCATTTTCTTGTCGCAAATCAACTACCTGTCGCAAATCATTTCCCTGTCGCAAATCAACTCCCTATCGCAAATCAACTGCATGTCGTAAATCAACTCCCGGTTGCAAATCAAGTGCCTGTCGCAAATCAACTCCCTGTCGCAAATCATCTGCTTGTTGCAAACCAACCCCCTGTCGCAAATCAACTCCCTGTCACAAATCAACTGCCTGTTGCAAATCAACTCCCTATCCCAAATCAACTCCCTGTCGCAAATGAACTCCCTGTCGCAAATCAACTCTCTATCGCAAATCAACTGCCCGTTGCAAATCAACTTCCTGTCGCAAATAAGCTGCCTATCGCAATCAACTGCTTGTCGCGAATGAACTCTCCTGTCCCAAATCAACTGCGTGTCGCAAATCAACTCCTTATCGCAAATCAACTCCCTGTTGCAAATCAACCCCATGTCCCAAATCAACTCCCTGACGCATATCAACTTCTTATCGTAAATCATCTGCCTGTCGCAAATCAACTATCACAAATCTATTGCTTGTCGCACATCAACTACCTGTCGCAAATGAACTGCCTGTCGCAAAAATCAACTCCCTATTGCAAATCAACTCCTAGTCGCAAATCAACTGCCTGTCGCAAATCAACTCCCTGTCGCAAATCAACTCCCTGTCGCAAATCAACCGCCTGTCGCAAATCAGCTCCTTATCGCAAATGAACTCCCTGTCCCAAATCAAGTGCCTGTTGCAAATCAACTCTTGTCGCAAATCAACTCCCTGTCACAAATCAACTCCCTGCCGCAAATCAACTCCCTGTTGCAGATCAATTGCCTGTTGCAAATCAAGTGCCTGTCGCAAATAAACTCCATGTTGCAAATCATCTGCCTGTCACAAATTAACTACCTATCACAAATTAGAGTTTGGGCTGATTGTGATCTAATCTCGGTTTATTTTTGGTTTTTGTAACCGGAAAACCGGAATCGGAAAAAAAACCTAATCGAAAGGTCAATTTCAATTCGGTTTCGGTTTCTCCTCTTGAAACCGATCTCAGATATGAAACTGGTTTCTACCTCACAGATTCTGGGAGAAAGTCGGTTTTTTCCGAATTTCTTGGTTTTCCGATTTTGATTACGTTTCGGTTTCACCTCAGAGGGACAAACCTACGTGTAAAAAAAACGAAACCGAAATCGGAAAATCCGATTTTGATTTTGATTATAATATAAAATCACGGTTTCCCAACTCTATCGCAAATCAACTCCCTGTTGCAAATCAACTCCCTGTCACAAATCCTCCCTGTCGCAAATCAATTCCTTGTCACAAACGAACTCCCTGTCGCATATCAACTCCCTATCGCAAATCTAGTGCCTGTCGCAAATCAACTGCTTGTCGCAAATAAACTCCCTGTCGCAAATGAACTCCCTGTCCCCAATTAAATCCCTATCACAAATCAACTGCCTGTCGCAAACCAACTGCCTATCGCAAATCAACTCCCTGTCGCAAATCAACTCCCTGTCGCAAATCAACTACCTGTCGCAAATCAACTTCCTGTCGCAAATGAACTGCCTGTCGCAAATCAACTTCCTGTTGCAAATCAACTCCCTGTCGCATATCATCTCCCTGTCGCAAATCAACTGCTGGTCGCAAAACAACTGCCTGTCGGAAATCAACTCCCTGTCATAAATCAACTCCCTGTCGCAAATCAACTCCCTGTCGCAAATCAACTCCCTGTTGCAAATGAACTCCCTGTCGCAAATCAACTCCTTGTCGCAAATCAATTGCCTGTCGCAAATCAACTACATGTCGCAAATCAATTTCCTGTCGCAAATCAACTGCCTGTCGTAAACTATTTCCCTGCCGCAGATCAACTCCCTGTCACAAATCAACTGCCTGTCGTAAATCACCTCCCGGTCGCTAATCAAGTGCCTGTCGCAAATCAACTCCCTGTCGCAAATCAACTGCTTGTTGCAAACCAACTCTCTGTTGCAAATTAACTCCCTGTCAGAAATCAACTGCCTGTTGCAAATCAGCTTCCTGTCCTAAATGTACTCCCTGTCGCAATTCAACTCCCTGTCGCAAATCAACTCTCTGTCGCAAATCAAGTGCCCGTTGCAAATCAACTTCCTGTCGCAAATCAACTGCCTATCGCAAATCAAGTGCTTGTCACAAATGAACTCCCCTGTCCCCAATCAACTGGGTGTCGCAAATCAATTCCTCATGGCAAATCAACTACCTGTTGCAAATCAACCCCATGTCCCAAATCAACTCCCTGACGCATATCAACTTCTTATCGCAAATCATCTGCCTGTCGCAAATCAACTATCGCAAATCTACTACTTGTCGCACATCAACTACCTGTTGATCTCAACTGCCTGTCGCAAATCAACTCCCTGTCGCAAATCAACTCCCTGTCGCAAATCAACTGCCTGTCGCAAATGAGCTCCCTATCGCAAATGAACTCCCTGTCGCAAATCAATTGCCTGTTGCAAATCAACTATTGTCGCAAATCAACTGCCTGTCACAAATCAACTCCCTGTTGCAAATCAACTCCCTGTTGCAAATCAATTGCCTGTTCCAAATCAACTGCTTGTCGCAAATCAACTCCATGTCGCAAATCAACTGCCTGTTGCAAATTAACTACATATCGCAAATTATAGTTTGGGCCAAGTATGATATAATCTTGGTTTTTTTGGTTTTTGTAACCGGAAAAACCGGAATAAATAAAGAACCCAATCGAAATGTCAATTTCAACTCGGTTTTGGTTTCTCCTCTTGAAGCCGATCTCAGATATGAAACCGGTTTCTACCTCACAGATTAAGAAGGAGAAAGTCGGTTTTTTCCGATTTTCCTGTTTTTTTTATTTTGATTGAGTTTCGGTTTCACATCAGAGGGAAAAGCCTATGTGTAAAAAAACGAAACCAAAATCGGAAAATCTGATTTCGATTTCGATTATAACCTAAAATCATGGTTTCCCAACTCTATCGCAAATTAACTTCCTGTCGCAAATCAACTCCCTGTCACAAATCCTCCCTGTCGCAAATCAACTCCCTGTCACAAATCCTCCCTGTCGCAAATCAATTCCTCGTCGCAAATGAACTCCCAGTCGCATATCAACTCCCTGTCGCAAATCAACTGCTTGTCACAAATCAACTTCCTGTCGCAAATGAACTCCCTGTCCCCAATTAAATCCCTGTAACAAATCAACTGCCTTCCGCAAATCAACTGCCTATCGCAAATCAACTCCCTGTCGCAAATCAACTCCCTGTCGCAAATCAACTGCCTGTCGCAAATCAACTTCCTGTCGCAAATCAACTGCCTTTCGCAAATCAACTTCCTGTCGCAAATCAACTCCCTGTCGCAAATCAACTGCCGGTCGCAAATCAACTGACTGTCACAAATCAACTCCGTGTCTCAAATCAACTCCCTGTCGTAAATCAGCTCCCCATCGCAAATCAACTCCCTGTTGCAAATCAACTCCCTGTTGCAAATCAACTCCCTGTCCCAAATCAATTGCCTGTCGCAAAGCAACTGCGTGTCGCAAATCAGTTTCCTGTCGCAAATCAGCTACCTGTCGCAAATCATTTCCCTGCTTCAAATCAACTCGCTGTCGCAAATCAACCGCCTGTTGTAAATCAACTCCCGGTCACAAATCAAGTGCATGTCGCAAATCAACTCACTGTCACAAATCAACTGCTTGTTGCAAACCAAATCCCTGTCGCAAATCAACTCCCTGTCACAAATGAACTGCCTGTTGCAAATCAACTCCCTGTCCCAAATCAAGTCCCTGTCGCAAATCAACTCCCTATCGCAAAGAAACTCTCTGTCTCAAATCAACTGCCTGTTGCAAATCAGCTTCCTGTCGCAAATCAACTGCCCATCGCACATCAACTGCTTGTCGCAAATGAACTCCCCTATCCCAAATTAACCGCGTGTCGCAAATCAACTCCTTATCGCAAATCAACTCCCTGTTGGAAATTAACCCCATGTCCCAAATCAACTCCCTGACGCATATCAACTTCTTATCGCAAATCATCAGCCTTTCGATTACGTTCCGGTTTCACCTCAGAGGGAAAAACCTCTGTATAAAAAAACAAAACCGAATTTGGAAAATACAGTTTAGATTTTGATTATAATCTAAAATGACGGTTTCCCAACGCTATCGCAAATCAACTCCCTGGCGCAAATCAACTCCCTGTCACAAACCCTCCCTGTCGCAAATCAACTCCTTGTTGCAAAACAACTCCATGTCGCATATCAACTCCCTGTCCCACATCTAGTGCCTGTCCCCAATCTAGTGCCTGTCGCAAATCAACTCACTGTCGCAAATGAACTCCCTGTCCCCAATTAAATCCCTGTCACAAATCAACTGCCAGTGGCAAATCAACTGCCTATCGCAAATCAACTCCCTGTCACAAATCAACTCCCTGTCGTAAATCAACTGCCTATCGCAAATCAACTGCCTGTCTCAAATGAGCTGCCTGTCGCAAATCAACTACCTATCGCAAATCAACTGCCTGTCGCAAATCAGCTGCATGTCGCAAATCAACCCCTTGTCGCAAATCAACTCCTTGTCGCAAATCAACTCCCTGTCGCAAATCAACTCACTGTCACAAATCAACTCCCTGTCGCGAATCAATTGCCCATCGCAAATCAACTGCATGTCGCAAATCAATTGCCTATCGCAAATCACCTGCCTATCTTCAATCAACTGCCTGTTGCAAATCATTTGCATGTCGCAAATCAACTCCCTACTGCAAATCAGCCTTCTGTTGCAAATCAGCCGCCTGTCACAAATCAACTCCCAGTTGCAAAACAACTGTCTGTCGCAAATCAACTCTCCGTCGCAAATGAACTGCTTGTTGCAAAGCAACTCCCTGTCCCAGATCAATTTCCTGTCACAAATTAACTGCCTGTTGCAAATCAACTCTCTGTCCCAAATCAACTCCCTGTCACAAATCAATTGCCTGTCGCAAATCATTGCCTGTCGCAAAGCAACTCCCTGCCGCAAATCAACTCCCTGTCGCATATCAACTTCCTATCGCAAATCATCTGCCTATCATAAAGCAACTATCTGTCTCTAATCAACTCCCTGTCGCACATCAACTGCCTGTCGCAAATCAACTCCTAGTTGCAAATCAACTCCTAGTCGCAAATCAACTGCCTGCCGCAAATCAACTCCATATCACTAATTAAATCCCTGTCGCAAATCAACTGCATGTCGCAAATCAACTACCTATCGCAAATAAACTCCCTGTCGTAAATTAACTGCTTGTCATAAATCAACTCCATATGCAAATCAACTGCATGTCGCAAATCAACTCCGTGTCGCAAATCAACTGCCTGTCGCAAATCAACTACCAGTTGCAAATCAACTGCCTCTCGCAAATCAACTCCCTGTCGCAAATAAACTCCCAGTCCCAAATCAACTACCTGTCACAATATAAGTGCCTGTCGCAAATCAACTTCATGTCGCAAATCAACTGCTTGTCGCAAATAAGCTCCCTGTCGCAAATCAACTCCCTGTCGCAAATCAATTCCCTGTCCCAAATCAACTCCCTGTCGTAAATCAACTCCCTGTCGCAAATTAACCCCTTGTCGCAGATCATCTCCCTGTCGCAAATCAACTGCCTGTCGCAATTCAACTGCATGTCGCAAATCAACACCCTGTCGTAAATCATCCCCCTGTTGCAAATCAACTTCCTGTCGCGAATGAACCCCCGGCCGCAAATCAACTTCCCGTCGCTAATCAACTCCCTTTCACAAATCAACTACCTGTCACTAATCAACTCCCTCTCGCAAAACAACTCCTTGTCGCAAACCAACTCCCTCTCGCAAATCATCTCCCTGTCGCAAATCAACTGCCTGTCGCAAATCAACACCCTGTCGCAAATCTACTCCCTGTCGCAAATCAACTTCTCGTCGTTGATCAATTGCCTGACTCAAATCAACCCGGTCGCAAATCAACTACCTCTTGAAAATCAACTCCCTGTCGCAAATCAACTGCCTGTCACAAACCAACTCCCTTTCGCAAATCAACTCCCTGTCACAAATCAACTCCCTGTCGCAAATCAACTGCCTGTCGCAAATCAAAACCATGTCGCAAATCAACTCCATGTTGCAAATCAACTGCCTGTCGTGAATTAACTACCTATCGCAAATTAGAGTTTGGGCCGATTATAATATAATCTCAGTTTTTTTTGGTTTTTTAACCAGAAAACCGGAATCGAAAAGAACCTAATCGAAAGGTCGATTTCGATTCAGTTTCGGTTTCTCCTCTTGAAACTAAATTCAGATATGAAACCGGTTTCTACCTCACACATTGTGAAGGAGAAAGTCGGTTTGTTCCGATTTTCTCGGTTTTTCGATTCGGCAACTCAGCAACGCCCTCTGACAACGTTGCTCTCCAGCAAGGTGAATTCAGCTTAACTCGACATGAGAGCTCAGACTCCTTCCACCAACACTCAACAGCAGCCGAAACTCCGAACAGCAGCCATCCCTTCCATATCAGCAGCTTTGACAATCCACTCCACCCCTCAAGATGGCAATCCTTGCTCCCTTGCAACATCAGGTTCTTCAAGTTCTCACCGAGCACAACACCACTAAGACATTCCCTCAGACATCTGAAGAGAAACAATGTGATCTCCTCCTGGGCATCACAAAAAGAGCCATGTCACCATACCTGCCATCACCCGCAGCATCTTCTCCTAGCACACCCTATCCAGAAGCAGCAGCCCTGTTAACTCCATCAGCCGTCAGTCCTTCCACAGCCGCAGTAGCCCCAATCAACTTGTCCTCCCTCGAAGTTCCTCAAAGCGCAAAGACTGCTCCAGATTCTAAGCCCCAACATCCCTTCACCACAGCATCAACTGATGGCACTACTGAACGATCACACTACCAAGGGTATGTCCTCACTGTACCAGCTGCTCCTCTCACAACACACGACCCGCTCTTCCCAACCGTCCAAGGGACGATAGAAAGCCGCAAGGACTCAGGATCATCAGGACCAGCCAACCCTTCCTCACCTCAATAGCTCCAAGCCACATCTCCTGGACCAGAGCGCTTGTGCACTACGTCTTGTACCCTTCAGCCCTCAATAGTTTCCCTCACTCACGCGCCTTCCCCAACTGCAAACCCTCTGCCCAGACTGCCACCCTAGGATCACTACTTCACACCACCTGGTGCTACAGGTAAGGCTGCACACGGTTCCTATTCGTGGAGAATCAGAAGGATCCGGATCCGTGCGACGGGTCCTGCACCTGGATCCAGAACCAGGGTAACGGATCCTTGGATTCACGGATCCTTGTATTCAGGGAATTGGATCCGGATCTTGGGAGCCATGTACAACGGATCCTTACATTCACAAATCCTGGGTCTGGATCTTGGGAGTCATGTACAACGTGTTGTGCTTCTAAACAGCGTGGCAGTGCAATGACGATGTCCATCGATGGCTGCCTTTGCCCGAACCATATCCGGCCATACGCGGATGACTTGAGCCGTATGTCTAGTCAGGTTTTTTTACCCCAACCCCCTCCCTCTGCCGTAGGATCCGGGTCAAGATCCGCATATACAAGCCGGATCCACAATCCTGGATCCGGAACCGCGAATCCGGATGTAGATCCGCATTCACGAGTAGGGTACCGCGGAGCCCAAGATCCGTGTGCAGCCTTAGCTACAGGTCCCAACATCAGGTACCTGCGCCTGTGCCTAGGGTATCTGCGCTTGTGCATGGGGTACCTGCGCTTGTGCCTGGGGTACCTGCGCCTGTGCCTAGGGTACCTGCGCCTGTGCCTAGGGTACCTGAGCCTCTGCCTAGGGTACCTGCGCCTGTGCCTAGGGAACCTGCGCTTGTGCTTAGGGTGCATACGATTGTGCCTAGGGTACCTGCGCCTGTGCCTAGAGTACCTACACCTATGCCTAGGGTACTTGCGCCTGTGCCTAGGGAACCTGCGCCTGTGCCTAGGGTACCTGTGCCTGTGCCTAGGGTACCTGCGACTGTGCCTAAGGTACCTACGCCTGTCCCTATGGTACCTGCGCCTGTACCCTGGTTACCTGTGCCTGTGCCTAGGGTACCTGCGCCTGTGCCTAGGGTACTTGCGCCTATGCCCAGGTTACCTGTGCCTGTGTCCAGGGTGCCTGCGCCTATTCCTAGGGTACCTGCGCCAATGCTTAGGGTACCTGCGACTGTGCATAGGGTACCTGTGCCTGTGCCTAGGGTACCTGCGCCTGTGCCTAGGGCACCTGCGCCTGTGCCGTGGGTACCTGCGCCTGAGCCTAGGGTACCTGCGCCTGTGCCTGGGGTACCTGCGCCTGTGCCTGGGGTACGTGCGCCTGTACCTATGGTACCTGTGCCTGTGCCTAGGGCACCTGCGCCTGTGCCAAGGGTACTTGCGCCTGTCCCTAGGGTACCTGCGCATGTGCCTGGGGTGCTTGCGACTTTGCATCAGGTACCTGCGCCTGTGCCTAGGGCACCTATGCCTGTACCTAGGGTACCTGCGCCTGTGCCTAGGGTACCTGCGCCTGTGCCGAGGGTACCTGCGCCTGTGCCTAGGATACCTGCACCTGTGCCTAGGGTACGTGCGCCTGTGCCTGGGGTACCTGCGCCTGTGCATAGGGTACCTGCGCTTGTGCCTAGAGTACCTGCGCCTGTGCCTAGGGTACCTGCGCATGTACCTAGGGTACATGCGCCTTTGCCTAGGGTACATGCGCCTGTGCCTAGGTTACCTGTGCCTGTGCCCGGGGTACCTGCGCCTGTGCCTAGGGTACATGCACCTGTGCGTAATATACCTGCACCTATGCCTGCGGAACCTGCGCTTGTGCTTAGGGTACATGCGCCTGTGCCTCGGGTACCTGCGCCTGTCCCTAGGGTACCTGCGCTTGTGCCTGGGGTACCTGCGACTGTGCCTAGGGTACCTGTGCCTGTGCTTAGGGTACCTGCGCCTGTGCCTAGGGTACCTGCACCTGTGCCTACGGTACCTGCGCCTGTGCCTAGGGTACCTGCGCCTGTGCCCATGTAACCTGCGCCTCTGCCCAGGTTAATTGCTCCTGTGCCTAGGATACCTGCGCCTGTCCCTAGGGTACCTGCGCTTGTGCCTAGGATTCTTGCGCCTGTGCCTAGGGTACCTGTGCCTGTGCCTAGGGTACCTGCGCCTGTGCCTAAGGTACCTGCGCCTGTGCACAGGTTACCTGCGCCTGTGCCTCGGGTACCTGCGCCTGTCCCTACGGTACCTGCGCCTATGCCTAGGGTACCTACACCTGTTCCTAGGGTTCGTGCGCCTGTGCCTAGGGTACCTGCGCCTATGCCTAGGGTACCTGCGCCTGTGCCTAGGGTACCTGCGCACGTGCCTCGGTTACATGCGCCTGTGCCTAGGGTACCTACGCCTGTGCCTAGGGTACCAGCGCCTGTACCTAGGGTACCTGGGCCTGTGCCTAGGGTACCTGCGCCTGTGCCTAGGGTACCTGCGCCTGTGCCTAGGGTACCTGTGCATGTGCTTAGGGTACCTGCGCCTGTGCCTAGGGTACCTGCGCCTGTCCCTAGTGTACCTGCGCCTGTGCCTTGGGTGAGTGCGACTGTGCATTAGGTAACTGCGCCTGTGCCCAGGGCACATGCGCCTGTGCTTAGGGTACCTGCGCCTGTGCTTAGGGTACATGCGCCTGTGCCTAGGGTACCTGCGCCTGTGCCTAGGGTACGTGCACCTGTGCCTAGGGTACCTGCGCCTGTGCCTAGGGTACCTGCGCGTGTGCCTATGGTACATGTTCCTCTGCCTAAGGTCCCTGCGCTCGTGCCTAGGATACCTGTGGCTGTGCCTAGGTTACCTGCGCCTGTGCCTACAGTACCTGCGCATGTGCCTAGGGTACCTGCGCCTGTTCCTAGGGTACTTGGGCTTGTGCCTAGGGTACCTGCGCCTGTGCCTAGGGTACCTGAGCCTGTGCCTAGGGTACCTACGCCTGTGCCTAGGGTACCTGCGCCTGTGCCTAGGGTACCTGCGCCTGTGCCTATGGTAACTTCACCTGTGCCTAGGGTACCTGCGCATGTGCCTAGGGTACCTGCGCCTGTGCTTATGGTCTCTGCGCCTGTGCCTAGGGTACCTGCGCCTGTCCCTAGGAAACCTGCGCCTCTGCCTGGGGTGCGTGCGCCTGTGCACAGGTTACCTGCGCATGTGCCCAGAGTACCTGCGCCTGTGCTGAGGGTACCTGCGCTTGTGCCTAGGGACCTTGCGCCTGTGCCTAAGGTACCTGCGCCTATGCCTAGGGTACCTTCGCCTGTGCATAGGGTACTTGCGTCTGTGCCTATACCTGCGCGTGTGTCCAGGTTACCTACGCTTGTGCCTAGGACACCTACGCATGTGCTTAGGGTACCTGCACCTGTGCCTAAGGTACCTGCGCCTGTGCCTAGGGTACCTGCGCCTGTCCCTAAGGTACCTGCGCCTGTGCCTAGGGTACCTTTGCTTGTGCCTGGGGTACCTGCGCCTGTGTCGAGGGTAACTGCGCCTGTGCCTAGGGAGCCTGCGCTTGTGCTTGGGGTGCCTGTGCTTTTGCCTAGGGTACCTGCGCCTGTACTTAGGGTACATGCGCCTGTGCCTAGGGTACCTGCACTTGTGCTAAGGGTACCTGCGCCTGTGCCTAGGGTACCTGCGCCTGTGCCTAGGGTACCTGCGCCTGTGCTTAGGGTCCCTGCGCGTGTCCCTAGGGTAATTGCGCTTGTGCATAGGGTACCTGCGCCTGGGCCTAGGGGACTACGCCTGTGCCTAGGGTACCTGCGCCTGTGCCTAGGGTACTTGCGCCTGTGCCTAGGGTACCTGCGTCTGTGCCTAGGGTACCTACGCCTGTGTCTAGAGTCCCTGCGCCAGTGCCTAGGGTACCTGCGTCTGTGCCCAAGTCATCTGCGCCTTTGCCTAGGGTACCTACGCCTGTGCCTAGGGTACGTGCGCCTGTGTCCAGGTTACCTGTGCCTGTGCCTAGGGTACCTGCGACTGTGCCTAGGATACCTGTGCCTGTGCCTAGGGTACCGTCGCCTGTGCCTAGGGTACCTGCACCTGTGCCTAGGGTACCTTCGCCTGTGCCGAGGCTACCTGCGCGTGTGCCTAGGGTACATGCGTCTGTGCCTAGGGTACCTGCGCCCGTGCCCAGGTTACCTGCGCCTCTGCCTAAGGTACCTACACCTGTCGCTAGGGTTCCTGCGCCTGTGCCTAGGGTACATGCGCCTGTGCCTAGGGTACCTGCGCATGTGCCTAGGGTTCCTGCGCCTGTGCCTAGGGTACCTGCGCCTGTGCCTAGGGTACCTGCGCCTGTGCCTAGGGTACCTGCACCTGTGCCTATGGTACCTGCGCCTTTGCTTAGCATACCTGCGCCTGTGCCTAGGGTACCTACGCCTGTGCTTAGGGTACCTGCGCTTGTGCCTAGGGTACCTGCGCTCATGCCTGTGGTGCTTGCAACTATGCATAGGGTACTTGCGCCTGTGCTCAGGGTACCTGCGCCTGTGCCTAGGTTACGTGCGCCTGTGCTTAGGGTACCTGCGCCTGTGCTTAAGGTACCTGCGCCTGTGCCTGGGGTACATGCGCCTATTCCTAGGGTACCTGCGCCTGTCCCTAGGGTACCTGCGCCTGTGCCTGGGGTACCTGCGCCTATTCCTAGGGTACTTGTGCCTGTGCCTAGGGTATCTCGGCCTGTGCCTAGGGTAACTTCGCCTGTGCCTAGAGTACATGCGCCTGTGCCTAGGGTACCTGCGCCTGTGCTCAGGGTACATGCGCCTGTGCCTAAGGTACCTGCGCCTATACCTATGTTACCTAGGCCTGTGCCTAGGGTACTTGTGCTTGTGCCTATGGTACCTGCGCCTGTGCCTAGGGTACCTGCGCCTGTGCCCAGGTTAACTGCGCTTGTTCCTAGGGTACCTGCACCTGTCCCTAGGGTACCTACGCCTGTGCCTAGGGTACCTGCGGCTGTGCTAAGGGTGCTTGCGCTTGTGCCTAGGGTACCTACGCCTATGCATAGGGTACCTGCGCCTATGCTTAGGGTACCTGCACCTATGCATAGGGTACCTGCGCCTGTGCCTAGGGTACCTGCGCCTGTGCCCAGGTTACCTGCGCCTGTGCCTAGGGTACTTGTGTCTGTGCCTAAGGTACCTGCGCCTGTGCCTAGGGTACCTGCGCCTGTGCCTACGGTACTTGCGCTTGTGCCTAGGGTACCTGCGCATGTGCTTAGGATACCTGCGCCTGTGCCTAGGGTACCTGTGCCTGTGCCTAAGGTACCTGCACCTATGCTTAGGGTACCTGCGCCTGTCCCTAGGGTACTTGCGCCTGTGTCTAGGATACCTGCTCCTGTGTCTAGGGTACGTGCGCCTTTGCCTATGATACATGCGCCTGTGCCTAGAGTACCTGCGCCTGTGCCTAGGGTACCTGCGTCTGTGCCTAGGGTACCTGCGCCTATGCCTAGGGTACCTACGCCTGTGCCTAAGGTACCTGCGCCTGTGCCTAGGGTACCTGCGCCTGTGCCTAGGGTACATGCGCATGTGCCTATGGTACTTGCGCCTGTGCAAAGGGTACCTACGCCTGTGCCTAGGGCACCTGAGCCTGTGCCTACGGTACTTGTGCCTGTGCCTAGGGTACCTGCGCTTGTGCCTAGAGTACCTACGCCTGTGCCTAGGATACCTGCGCCTGTGCCCATGTTATCTGCACCTGTGCACAGGGTACCTGCGCATGTGCCTAGGGTACGTGCGCCTGTGCCCAGGTTACATGCGCCTGTGCCTAGGGTATCTGCAACTGTGCCTAGGGAACCTGCGCCTATGCCTAGGGTACCTGCGCCTATGCCTAGGATACCTGCACCTATGCCTAGGGTACCTGCGCCTGTGCCTAGGGTACCTGCGCCTGTGCCTATGATACCTGCGCCTGTGCATAGTGTACCTGTGCGTGTGCCTAGGGTACCTGCGCCTGTGCCTAGGGTACCTGCGCCTGTGCCTAGGGTACCTACGCCTTTGCCCATGTTACCTGTGCCTGTGCTTAGGGTACCTGCGCCTGTGCCTAGGGTACCTGCGTCTATGCTTAGGATACCTGCGTTTTTGCCTAGGGTACCTACGCCTGTGCCTAGGGTGCCTGCGACTGTACATAGGGTATCTGCGCCTGTGCCTAGCACACCTGCCCCTATGCTTAGGGTACCTGCGCCTATGCCTAGGTTTCCTGCGCCTATTCTTAGGGTACCCGCGCCTGTGCCTGGGGTACCTGTGCCTGTGCCTATGAAACCTGCGCCTATGCCTAGGGTACCTGCGCCTGTCCCTAAGGTAACTGTGCCTGTGCCTGGGGCACCTGCGCCTGTGCCTATGTTACATGTGCCTGTGCCTAGGGTACCTGCGCCTGTGCCTAGGGTACCTGGGCCTATGCCTAGAGTACCTGCGCCTGTGCTTAGAGTACCTGCGCCTGTGCTTAGGGTACCTGCGCCTGTTCATAGGGTACCTGCGCCTGTGCCTAGGGTACCTGCGCCTGTGCCTAGGATACGTGCGCCTATGCCCAAGTTACATAGGCCTGTGCCTAGGGTTCCTGCGCCTGTACCCAGGGTACCTGCGCCTGTGCCTAGGTTACGAGCGCCTGTGCCCAGGTTACCTGCGCCTGTGCCTAGGGTACCTGCGCCTGTCTCTAGGGTTCTTGCGCCTATGCCTAGGGTACCTGCGCCTGTGCTTAGGGTCCCTGCGCTTGTCCATAGGGTACCTGCGCCTGTGCTTGGGGTACCTACGCCTGTGCTTAGGGTACCTGCGCCTGTCCCTAGGATACCTGCGCTTGTGCCTAGGGTACGTGCACCTGTGCCTAGGGTATCTGCGCCTGTGCCCAGGTTACCTGCGCCTGTGCCTAGGGTACCTGTGCCTGTGCCTAGGGTACGTGTGCTTGTGCCCAGGCTACCTGCGCCTATGCCTAGGGTACCTGCGACTGTGCCTATTGTACATGCGCCTGTGCCTAGGGTACCTGCGCCTGTCCCTAGGGTACCTGCGCCTGTGCATAGGGTACGTGCGCCTGTGCATAGTGTACCTGCGCCTATGCCTAGGGTACCTCCGCTTGTGCCTAGGGTACCTGTGCCTGTGCCTAGGGTACCTGCGCCTGTGCCTAGGGTACCTGCGCCTGTGCCTAGGATACCTGCGCCTATGCCCATGTTACCTGCGCCTGTGCTCATGGTACCTGCGCCTGTGTCCAGGGTACCTGCGCTTGTGCCCAGGTTACCTGCGCAGGTGCCTAGGGTACTTGCGCCTGTTCCTAGGGTACCTGCACCTGTGCCTAAGGTACCTTCGCCTGTGCCTATGGTACCTACGTCTATGCCCAGGGTACCTGCGCCTGTGCCTAGAATATCTGTGCCTGTGCCTAGGGTACCTACGCATGTGCTTAGGGTAACTGCGCCTGTTCTTAGGGTACCTGCGCTTGTGCCTAGGGTACCTCCCCCTGTGCTTAGGGTACCTGCGCCTGTGCCCAGGGTACCTGGGCCTGTGCCTGGGGTGCCTGCGACTGTGCATAGGGTACCTGCGCATGTGCCTATGGTACTTGCGCCTATGCTTAGGGTACCTGCGCCTGTGCCTAGGTTACCTATGCTTGTGCTTAGGGTACCTGCGCAAGTGCCTATGGTACCTGCGCCTGTGCCTAGGATACGTGCGCTTGTGCCTAGGGTACCTGCGCATGTTCCCAGGTTACGTAGGCCTGTGCCTAGGGTAACTGGGCCTGTGCCTAGGGTACGTGCGCCTGTGTCCAGGTTACCTGCACCTGTGCCTAGGGTACTTGTGCCTGTCCTTAGGGTACCTGCGCTTGTGCCCAGTGTACCTGCGCCTGTGCTTAGGGTTCCTGCGCTTGTGCCTAGGGTACCTTTGCCTGTGCCTAGGGTACCTGCGCCTGTGCTTAGGGTACCTGCGCCTGTCCCTAGGGTACGTGCGCTTGTGCCTAGGGTACCTGTGCCTATGCCTAGGGTACCTGCGCTTGTGCTTAGGGTACTTGCGCGTGTGCCTAGGGTACATGCGCCTGTGCTTAGGGTACCTGCGCCTGTCCCTGGTGTTGATGGTGTTTCGTTCATCCACCGGAGGACGGGGGAGGAAGAGCTGGGACCCAGATTCAAAAAGGAGAAGGGGGAGGGGAAGGTCGAGAAATCAGCGACGATTGCTCGATTGAGGAAAGAAAATTGTGGGGAGGGCAGTTCAATTCCGAGAAGCGATGGAGCGCGGGAGAGGACATTGTGGAAGACGACGTGACCCGACCAGACCTGCCGAGAGGAAAGGAAGGCGGCCCGAGGCTAGCTTGATGGTAGCGGAGCTGCGTCCGAACCTCGAAGGGAGGAGCGGTGTTCGAGGCGCTTTATCCAAAGGCGCTTTGATGTGCGAGCCGCAGAAAGGGGCTAGCCAGCAGGGTGGGATCTTGGGAAAGCTGTGCAAGGGGAAGATAAGAGGAGAAGGACAAAAAGAGGACTACTGCTGACGAGAACGAACTGCTGATGCAACACTGCTGAAACCGACAATTGAACACTGGCATCGGACGCTTCTGCTCTTCACTCGCGAGACGGTATTTTCCATTGGCAAGCCACGTTGCTGACCCCTCGCATGACTCGGGTGCAAGAGGCTGGTCTTGCAGCTGTCGGCCAGATCGAGAGATTGCTACCCCTCGTTCGAACCAGATCATCGAGCGGGACCTGCATCCCGTCTCGCGACAAGTTAGACTAGAGAAGCTAGACCAGACTCTGAGCGTACTGGAAGCGTCTGTGTGCGTGTGTGTGCGTGTGAGTGTGTGTGTGTGTGTCTGCCATCCTCGGATGGGAAGGCCGCTTCCCGAGGAATACATCACGGAGCCATCATGGCCAGGTCCTGAGTTTCCACGGGAGTACCAGCCACCAAGCTCCAGGCGAGGTCCCGAAGACTCTCCACTGACATTGTACACCATCTGCAGGTGTTTCAATGTCCCCCATCGGCTCGGCACACGGACGGTCCTGGGAGTGATGCAATGGTCGCATCATCTCGCTGGCGGAGCTGTGGAGCAGTTCTGGCAACCGTGGCTGCAGAGACTTCCCCGCGACGACGAGCCCCGCCGCGTGGGGAGCTGGCAGGAGGTTGAGCGTGACGTAGGGCGGCGTGCTGCAGAGGCGGCTAAACAGCGGGCCGAGGCATATTGAGCGTACCAGCGCTACCAACAAGAGCTCGCCCGCCTGCAAGAGGAGGACTCGACACGTGCTCGTTCATGTGCAGGTCGACATACTAATGGGCCACTGGAGTTACGTTGAGCCGTTCGCAAGCGAACAACAAAGGTGCCGCGCACCGCACGGTGCTCGTGCGAGGACCAACGCTGTTCAATGATCTGGCGACACAGGACGCTTACGGTTTGCGTGTTTTGCTTGGTGATGCGTAGGGTACTGGCTATGTGGATAAGAGAGAAATGCTGGTTGTGTGTTCTCCTTTTAGTTGAAGGCAAGTACTTTGATTGTTCAAGCCATCTCTTTTGAGTTAGGAGGAATTCTCTCAGTCGATGCCGTGTTGTCCGGTGCATGGTTGACCGTCAGTGATTGATAAGAGTGAGTAAACCAGTGAAGCGAACGCGAACTGACTGTCTTGAGACTTGTTGAAATCTTGGTCAGAGAAAGTACAGGTAATTAGGGTAAGAAATGTGCGTTTGTGACATATTCCTGATACTAATGCCGTGAATGATCCGCAGAATATGTAGGAAAGTGATCCGATTGATTAAATGTGTTTTGATCAAACGGGAGCGACAGATTAATACAGGATAGGGAAGAGTCGGAAAGGAGGGAGAGCGGAGTCACTGGGATAGCTCAAAGCGAGCAAATACCTACGGAGCCGATCCTTGCATGCTGTCAGACCCGATTCCGGTTGAAGGCGAAAACGGGTATAACAGTGTTAATGGCGCGGTGAGCGTGGACTCACTTGTTTTCTGTGACGGGTGTGACATGTGCCTGCAAGTCAGTCTGTAATAGGAGGCGCGGTTCTTCCAGGTGGGAGCCGTCGCATTGTCGACTGGAAGGAAGGCGCCGGGGGCGACCCATCATTCCAACCGCAACAACTCTCCTAGCCACGGTGGTGTTCCCCTGTCAACAAGGCGCAAGGTTAAAACCACCGGGTCGGTGAATCATTTGACAGTACCATTGGCGAGGTAAGGACGAGCCCTGACGCACCCTACGTCTCCGAACGGCACAAGGATGAGGCGAGCCATCAACGCGCGTCATTACAAGAAACGTCCAAATGATCCTCCAGGGCTGGAGCCTAAGTTTGAGTGGGACCCGGTGGATGATTGGTCCCCGCAATTGTACAACAAAGAAGACGAGATGGACCCCGATGAAGAAGAAGAGTTCCACCTGCGGCGGCTCGAGGAACTCCGTGAATGGAAGGCAATCCGACAAGCACGTTTGGCCAATCCAAGGCAGGAGGATCCAGAGGAAGACGACGCGCCCCACCTAGACGGGCGGCGCGACTTTATGCAGGTGGAGGATTATGTATCCGATGAAGAGCAGGAGCTTGAGGCGGATGACGGGCCCGTCTTGCTCCATAAAGTCACAACGTCATATGGAAGGACCGTTTACGAGACGGTGGACATGACGCCAATGCAGGATATACCACGGCGCCTCGAGTTCTCTACCCCAAGAGCGTCCACACCTGCACCCTCCGTCACCCATGACAGAGATTGTGCAGACTTAGGCGATGCCCAGGAGGAGCAAGCAGAGGAAGAAGATGTATCGTTGGATCACCCTTTGGTGCAGGCATTGCACGTCCTGCATCAACCCGTCACTTTCCGTCCTCGGGCGTTCCACTCTCGCCCAACCATTCACCCTCGCCGACCGGCCTTGGACAGCGGTGTGTCTCCACCACGGGAAGAGAGGAACTTGGAGGCAGTGGGATAACGGCCAAGGAAAATCCGACGGGAAGGCCCATCCACGGTGACTTCACGTTGCCTAGATCCTGGACAACAATCCCAACATCAGCAGCAAACATGTAGGGTATCCTCCGCTTTGGGTACGTCGCATCGCCGAGAAGCTCCAGCTCAAGGAGGAGTCAATGCTTCATCCACGGTTGGAACCACGAGGCAAGTAAGAGCCACCGGGGACACGCATATCCCGACAGGGGCTCCGCCAACCAAATATACCGTACCACCTGTCTAGTCAAAGTTGCAGTCATCTCATCATCAAGAAGGCAAGGCGTCGGCCATCCCTTTGGCAGGAAGACTCCAGCAATGACCCCGAGTGACGGATGGTTTGACCAGACCTGGGCAAGGATCAGTGGCTCATGGAGGCAAGCAGTACACCGTACGAGTACAAGCGAGTCCGGCACGGCAGCACATGGGAAGTTCTGGACAAGGTAGAACCGATGCAGGATGTACTCGACCAAGGGGAGCAGTAGTTGCCTCATCGGCTGGTACAAGGGCAGTTGGCCTGGCGCAAGCACATCGATCCCACCTGGGGGCCCCGCCACGGGCACAGGTGCAGATGGTTGCTCCGCAGGAACTGACTTCGAATCCAGCGGCGAAGGCTTCTTGTACTCTCTCAAAGCTTGACGTCTTCAAGGGTGAACCAGAGGAGGACCCGGCCATGTGGCTGTCCAAGTTGGGTACTTGTCTCGATTACGGACTATTATCTGGTGACTACATCGTCCTAAAGGTACACCTCACGTTTCAAGGGAAAGCTTTGGAGTGGTTCACTGCAGAGCATAAGGAACGCCCTTTTGTCGACTTTGATGACCTGGCGAACAGGATGACCAAGCGCTTCGACCTCATGAGCGTGGAAGAGGCAGAGCTCCATATTTGTACCATCCGCATGAAGGCTAGAGAGAACATCAAGCTGCACAACGACAAGTTTACTAAGATCTCGGTGCGATGTGTCGACATACCCTTGCGCATGATCAAGGAGTATTACCGGGATTCCCTCAGCCTACTGATAGCCAACACATTGGATCTACACAGTTCAGCACAACGGACGCTCTGAAGGAGGAAGCAGAACACCAGTAACGGGAGATCAAACGACAAGCGGCTCGAGAACAGTCCGTCCCAAAGGAACATGTGGCGCCTACTATTCGCATGCCAAGAGGAGCTTCAGTGCCCAACCCGATGAACCCCCATGACTATCCACCTGGGAGTTGCTATGGATGCGGAGAATTCACCCATTGGCGCAGGGAATGCCCCAATCCCACCCCGATACCTGGTGTGCCGACCAGATGAGGACAATACAAAGGACGCGGAGCAGCTGGACCAGGACCTGCCGTTGCCCGGCAAGCTGTTGGTCCCAACATCACCGCCCGTTCCTCTGGCCCGGTGGGCAATGGGCCGGCGCAATGGAAGGCGTATGTACAGCAGAGGGAGACAAGAGAGATACCAGCTGCTGCTCAGCCATCTACTTCGGATACACCTGCACGGAATGTGAGCTTGGTCTTCCCCGCTCCGAAGAATAGACCACGGAGACTCCCCCGATGGCTGCAGAACGGGAACTAGTCGCGGTGGCTCAAGCACAGGGTGTGGAAGGATGGTCGATTGCAGAGATGTATTAGCGCATGCATCGATACAAATAGCAACAGGAACGGGCCGAAGCAGACCTGCAAACATGTGTCGAAGCGCGCTCGACTCACTTACCAAGTCAGATTTCGGCGATGCCCTTGCAGTCCCCACCCAAACTGCGCACGCGCCCTCCAAGGGGTCCCACGCCACCGCGTCGCCAGAAGGTAACCTTTGCACCATCAGCACGCGACGAGCCCACGGTGAGGGCCATAACCTCCTTCCATTGCCCCTTTCAGGAGATATCCTTGGGGGCATACTTGCAGCAAAACCCCACTTGTCTCCCGGTCTTTGCAGCGGTTCTACAGGAGTACGCAGAGAAGCTTCGACCAGCTGGAATTCGCCTTACCTGCCACACATGATGGACTGAGCAGGGTAGCCGTTAGAGCCAAACCTGACGCATGGGGGTGGCGGCCCATGCCCCTTGCACCACCATGAACGCAAGCTCCCCACCATGAAGTGACCAGTTATTTTGTGTTGATATGCGGCAAGAAGTTCCTAGCAATCATTGACCTTGGCGCTACCCACACTACGGTGACACTGCAAGTCATGCAAGCGGTCGGCTGGCAACATAAGATTCGACCAACAATAAAGGTGTTCACGAATGTATCCGGCGGCATGGATGCAGGACATGGTGTTGTGGATGACCTTCCCCTGCAGGTGGGCCTCATCCATGAAGCTGTCCGGGTGCAGGGCACTGTGGCCCGCACCTACAATTTCCTGCTGGGAATAGATTATCTCATTCCCCAAGAAGCGGGCCTGTTCTATGCAGACGGGGTCATTTAGTTGACGTCATCAGGATATACCACCTGTGCGGCTCTGATCGTGGGACCGAGGACGTCAATGCCTACGAAGTTTGGCCACCCCTTTTCCTTGGAGGAAGCCCGTGCTGAAGACCACGCAGCTAGGAATTCTATCCTGGAATTCACAAAGCACGATGTCGCTCCCATTCTTTCACCACAAGCCGATGAGCAGGAGACCAATGATCACCCGCCCACACCAAAGCAGTCATGCCCTGAACGAGCACAAGCGGCTCCGACGGATGATCGACCGTAGCGCCGAGTGGGACCGATACCCAAGCCATCGGTGGAATCTCCGACATGGCTGTTTCTCCATGCAACAGACGGACACAACAGTGACCCCAGCCGGCCACCAATCACCTCGACTCATCCTGAGCCTTTTCAGGTATCGGATCACTCGCTAGCGCCGGTGACCATGCAACCAACGATTCCAGACGACCTCACCAAGGGGGCGCTGCGCAAGGACAAGATGCTGGTGTGTGACAACGATACTGCCCTTTGTGAAGATGTTAGCTCATAAGACTCAGATGAAGAACCAATGAGTGACGTCGGCAAGCTACGTCTCGATGGCGAGCCACCTCCACGTCAGTCAAAAGCCCTCACCATCTCCCCATGTGGTTCCCGCAATTTCAACTTGCAGGTCTATGACTATTCGGATCCAGACCCTGATATCGGAGCTGGTCTAGTGCGAGATGAAGAGCCACCACCACCCACAGTCCCACACTCCCAACGATGGAACCACATGCTCCATGAGCGCTTGACAGAGGAACAAAACAAGAAGTCAGTGAGCTTCTCACGTACCATGAAGAAGTATTTGCAGGCAAATCCACGGAGATCGGAGCAGTCGACACGGTACATGTCATTGACACAGGGGATGCGCCTGCACATAAGCAAAAGGCTCGACGTCTCCTCCATGACCAAAAAGACATCATCAACGAAGGCCTACGTGAACTCAAGGAGCAGGGTGTGATCGTCGAAGTAGAAAGCCCATGGCGCTACAATCTAGTGATTGTGGGGAAACCGGACGGCACAAAACGATTATGTGTTGAATTTCGTGACCTCAACTAGGTCACCATTGAAGATGCTTATCCCATGCCACTCATCATCGACATTCAAGAACGATAGCATGGAAAGAGTTGGTTTGCCAAGCTTGACGTCAAATATGCCTTTCACACTATCCCTATGGATCAAAACTCTATGCTGAAGACGGCCTTCATCACCCATGTCGGGCTATATGCCTTCACCTATATGCCCTTCGGGCTGCGCAACGCTAGTGCTACGTTTCAACGCGTAATGGATCAAGTGATGCGTGATGTTCCCAATGCATTTTGTTACGTGGATGATGTCATAGTCGCTGCGTTTAGCTTCCAAGAGCTGATGGCTTCGCTTGATGCCGTGTTTTGGGCCTTGTGCTCTGCGAACCTTCATTTGAAAGCCGCCAAGTGTGTCATCGGGGCCGACAACATGGAGTTCCTGGGATTTATCACCAGTGTCCAAGGAATATCTACAGACCCAGCCAAGATTGCAGCCGTCCGTGAATGGAAGCGCCCCATTACATCATCCCAGGTCAAAATCTTCCTCACGTTTGACAGCTTCTACCGCAAGTTCGTTTGTGACCATGCGAAGATTGTTTGACCATTGCAATGCCTCACACACCAAGATGAACCCTTTGAGTAGACCAAGGCCTGCCAGCTCGCATTGATCGAAATTAAGCATCGTTCCATTACGGCCCCTATGCTGGAGTTCCCAAACTTCAACTTGCCGTTTGTCATCAGAACAGACTTCTCAGAAGAGGGTATTGGGGCCATCCTGTCTCAACGCAGAGATGATGGCATGATGAGGGTGGTCTGCTACGGCAGCGGCGCACTCAAGGACGCGATAGCCAAGTATCCTCATGTGAAAGGAGAATGTCTGGCGGTCTTGTAGGCCATTCAATTCTACAGAGATTATTTCAAGAATGGGAAGCCTTTCACCGTCCTCACTGATCATCAGGCCCTCCAATGGCTGCTTACAACGCAAAACCACGAGGGAATTCTTGGAAAATGGGCCCTACTCCTACAAGGATACAACCTCACGATCAAGTATCAGCCAGCATTCGCAAACCGCAATGCAGATGCTCTCAGCCGGTTACCACATGAAGAGTGGAGGGACCGCAGCTCCCACGAAACACCATCATACGGAGATGGACCACCTCTGCCTGAGCCCCCTCATGCTGGAACTGTCCTGATTCAAGGTCAAGCACGCGACCTAACCGCTGAGGTGTACCGCTCGGCATATCCCCTTGAGGGTTTCCCTCAGTACGATGTAAACGTGGGCCACATCAATGTGTGACGCAAAACCAACCACTTCAAGGATGCATCCGGATGGACGCACAAGGAATACGGGGATTGGCTTCGCTGTATGCGACGCGATCCTGCCCCTGCACCCATGGCGCACACTCCGCCGGTTGCGACGCCGACGCCACAAATAGCGGTCTGTTCATCAGTGGCGGACGCTATCCGACAATTCTTCGATCGAACCCATCTCGCGTTTCCCTGGATGGACGTCCTTACCCATCTGCCAGGGCAAATTACACAGCTCGAGACCTTCTTTGGGGAGATCAACGCTGCGCTGGCACCATCCGGCTGGAGAGTCAACTGTTGGCTCGAATCGCCAGGTCACCGCATGATGAGGGATCATGTCGAAGGAACTCGGCGGTCAGTCCATGAGATCCTCCATGCAGGAGCCCTTGCATGGCGATCCATGCCGCTTTGCCGCCAACCGTTGCCAGAGTACACCTGTACAGTGATCTCATGCTCTGTCTGGATCGCCGGTGTGAGATTCATCGCTGTTAAAGAGTGCGCCTGTCATGGATGCCATTTGCGTGGTTCCTGGTTCGACCACTGGAGAGTGGTTGGATGTCTGGTCTAATTGCAGATTCAGACTCCCTGGATTTTGCCATGCAGTTTTGAGCTTTCAGTTGCTCGATTTGGTTGAGAATTCAGAAAGTTAGCCCGATCCGAAGTTCGGGTGGTAGGCGGGTAGAATCTGGGTGTCCGTCCTTGGTGACGGGATAATTCCACCGCGGTGATCGGAGTTCGACTCCAATGGGCTCCAAAGGCACGTGGGCCATCAGGGAAGGGACGTGGGAGGTCTCCTTGACGTATGAGAGCCTCCCCCCACGTTGGAGGGCCAGGGAGGGCGCTTCGACTGGTCGGCGGTGAAGTGCCTCCCGTCACTTTCGTTCGTGGGCATGATGGGCGGCTCCACCATGGGTCACTTCAACGGCCGTAGCAGGGGCTCTACTGCTGCGTTTTGGGCGTGCTTGGATGCGCTGGAAAGCTTAGATCACAGGCTATAAGACTCTGATGTACCCCCACCAAAATAACAAAAGCTAACCATTAACGGTCTTCAGCCCTTCTCAGTTTCCGCAACCTGCAGTCTGCCAGAATTCTGCTCCCTTGGTGTGTGGCTACCCAAAGCACACACCTCCCCTGGAAGTCTCTTTGCACTAAGCAGCCGTGCACACTTCTGGTGGATCAGAGCAGGCCAGGACAGATTCCTGACAAATGGTTATGAGCCCACAGCCCTGACCAGCCCCCAAGACGTTCACGGCTTCCGCAACGCACGGGTGCGTCCTCCCGGATGAGCTCGCCGTCGCCGTTTGAGACTGTCCATCGCAGAAGTTCAACATGGCACAAAAGCCGGAGTCCTCGCCCATCCAAAAGTACAGGGGCGGCCCTGGATTTGGACTGTGGCGGTGGCATTTTGAGATGTACCTCGCGCACAAGGGACTGCTGGAGGTTGTGAAGGCACGGAGGTTCATGATGCGAGCGCAACGGACGAGGAGAAGACGGCCTTCGCGAAGAAGAACACGGAGGCGCTGATGGTCCTCTTGTCGGCGCTGCATGAATCGCAGTGGGGCTACATCCATGGCTGCGAGCTGGCAGCTGACGCATGGAAGAAGCTCTGCTCCATCCACCAAATCAACATCCCTAGCCAACAAGATATTCGCAATGAGGCGACTCTTGACGGTGAGGATTGAGGAGGGTGAGGACGTCATTTCGGCCATGCACCAGATCGAGTCTCTTGCCTCACAATGCAATGATGTGGGATGGAAGATTGACACTAAGATGCAGTCGATGGTGCTTCTCATGGCCCTACCCGACAGTTGGGGCCCTCTCATCAATGTGCTGGGAGGTTGGGAGGAGGCTAAACTCACATACGGCGCAGTCGCCGAGTACATCCGCAACGAGGTGCACCGTCGGAGTGGTGGCGAGACCTCGTCATCCTCAACTGCCCTGGTCACTAAAATGCAGGGTGGCAGCAGCAGCGACAAGCGAGGCGGCAGTAAGGGCGGCGGCAAGAAGGGGGCCAAGAAGGGTGCATGTCATAATTGTGGCAAGGAGGGCCATTGGGCCAAGGAGTGTTCGGAGGAGGCGCAGGCCGGCGGCAAATGTGCCAAAGGCAAGAAGGCACTCCTCAAAGGTACGAAGAACCACAAACTGAAGGACGCAAATCGGCGGTGCCTTGACTCAGGTGCGGAGGAGCATACCCAAGTCGAGAAGGTGGGGTTCATCAAATACACCAAGTCTGCGAAGTCCATGGTGGTCGCCAACGACAAGGTCGAACCTGCGGCCGGCCAAGGTGATGTGGACGTGGAGGTGGTGGTTGGTGGTAAAAGGGTGCAGCGTGTCATTCAGAACGTGTAACATGTCCCCGGCGTGGCTGACATTCTGAGTGTGAGCCGCTCGACAGACAAGGGATATGAAGTGCTCTTCCGCAGGAGCCGACAACCGTGCAAGATGCGCTTGCACAGCCTGACGGGCAGCAATGGAACGAAGCAATAAAATCTGAACTTGCTTCCCTTGCTGAGAACGGCACTTGGGAGTTGGTGGATCGGCCCGAGGGGGCGAAGGTGATCAGCTCCAAGTGGGTGTTCAAGGTGAAGCTCACTAAGGAAAGGACGGTGGTGAAGTACAAGACGCGGCTGGTGGCGAAGGGGTACGCACAGCGGAGAGGTGAACACTATGATGAGACGTTCGTGCCCGTTGCCAAGTTCACAAGCATCCGGACGATCCTCGCAGTGGCAGCCGCAAAGGATATGGAGATCCACCAAATGGATGTGAAGACGGAATTCCTGAACGGCATCATTGAAGAGGAAATTTACCTTGAGGTGCCGGAGGGGTGGATGCGCCGGAGGGCAAGGTGTGCAAGCTGCGAAAGACCTTGTACGGGCTAAAACAGGTGCACAGGTGCTGGTACCAGCAGATGGATGGCTACATGGCGGAGCTCGGCTTCAAGCGCTGTGAAGCAGATCATAGCGTGTACATGTGACGCAGCAGAGGACTCCATCAGATTGTCCCACTCTACGTGGACGATCTGGTCCTGTGCTCATCAGATCTGGCGACTTTGCTGCAGCTCAAGGAGCAGCTGAGCCGCGGATTTAAGATGACGGACATGGGGGAGCTGGATTACTACCTCGGGGTGAGCATTACGCGGAACCGGAGGGCGTGCACGCTTGAGCTGGGGCAGGCCAAGTATGTGGTCGGGGTCCTGAAGCGGTACAGCATGGAGGACTGCAAACCAGTGGGTAGTCCAGTCTCCACAAGCTGTGAGCTGAGTGCGGCGATGGCGCCGCAAACCAAAGAGGAGAAGGAGGACATGGCGGAGGTGCCCTACCAATCTGTGGTGGGCAGCCTGATGTATGCCATGGTGGCGGTTCAGCCAGACTTGGCCTACGCGGTGGGTCAGGTGAGGAGGTATGTGGCCAACCCTGGGCCACTACACTGGAAGGCGGCAAAGCGCATCCTCCGGTAGTTGCAGGCGACGCGGCACGCACGGTTGAAGTATGACGGAAAGGGGAAGTCAGACCCCTTGCCGCTGGTTTGCTACACGGACGCAGACTACGCCGGCGATGTGGATGGGAGGAGGTCCACTTCCGGCTATGTGTTCTTCCTCGCAGGTGCAGCGGTCTCATTGTGCAGCAGGAAGCGGGACTGCGTCGCCACCTCCACAGTGGAGGCGGAGTACATCGCGCTGGCCGAGGCGGTCAAGGAAGCGGTGTGGCTCCGCAGATTGCTGGGGGAGCGGGGCATGCCGCAGCAGGAGCCTACCGTAATTCAAGAGGACAACACCGGCTCCATCTCGCTGACCAACAACCGGACGCAGCACAGGAGGACGAAGCACATCGACGTGCGCTACCACTATGCGCGCGACATGGTGGAGAAGGGACAGGTGGTGCTGCAGCATTGCAGCACGAAGCACATGCTCGCAGATGGCTTGACCAAGACGCAGCCCCAGGATCGGCACGTCATCAGCCTTGCAGGGATTGGGTTGACAGGCTGTGAAGGGCTTGCAGGCGCAGGAGTGGATGAGCAGGGGTGAGCATGAGGTATCCGGCATGAAAGGTGCACGGGGGAGATTGCTAAAAAGTGTCCCTGTCATGGATGCCGTTTGCGTGGTTCCTAGTTCGACCACTGGAGAGCGGTTGGATGTCTGATCTGATTGCAGATTCAGACTCCCTGGATTTTGCCATGCAGTTTTGAGCTTTCAGTTGCTCGATTTGGTTGATAATTCAGAAAGTTAGCCCCATCCGAAGTTCGGGTGGTAGGCGGGTAGAATCTGGATGTCCGTCCTTGGTGACGGGATAATTCCACCGCGGTGATCCGAGTTCGACTCCAATGGGCTCCAAAGGCACGTGGGCCATCAGGGAAGGGCCATGGGAGGTCTCCATGATGTAGGAGAGCCTCCCCCCACGTTGGAGGGCCAGGGAGGGCGCTTCGACTGGTCGGCGGTGAAGTGCCTCCCGTCACTTTCGTTCGTGGGCATGATGGGCGGCTCCACCATGGGTCACTTCAACGGCCGTAGCAGGTGCTCTACTGCTCCGTTTTGGGCGTGGTT
>SZWC01002601.1:131308-158254 GCA_023375785.1 Penium margaritaceum | reverse complement strand
CACCGCGGTGATCCGAGTTCGACTCCAATGGGCTCCAAAGGCACGTGGGCCATCAGGGAAGGGCCATGGGAGGTCTCCATGATGTAGGAGAGCCTCCCCCCACGTTGGAGGGCCAGGGAGGGCGCTTCGACTGGTCGGCGGTGAAGTGCCTCCCGTCACTTTCGTTCGTGGGCATGATGGGCGGCTCCACCATGGGTCACTTCAACGGCCGTAGCAGGTGCTCTACTGCTCCGTTTTGGGCGTGGTTGGATGCGTTGGAAAGCTTACATCACAGACTATAAGACTATGATGTACTCTCACCAAAATAACGAAAACCAACCATTAACGGTCTTCAGCCCTTCTCAGTTACCGCAACCTGCAGTCTGCCAGAATTCTGCTCCCTTGGTGTGTGGCGACCCAAAGTACACACCTCCCGTGGAAGTCTCTTTGCACTAAGCAACCGTGGACACTTGTGGTTGATCAGAGCACACCAGGAAAGATTCCTGACAATTGCTATCATGGATAACGGGGCAACGCATACCACAATCGCCATGCGCGTCATCCGGCGGCTTAATTGGTCGAACCTCATCCGAGCTGTCGACCTTTGTTTCAGCACCGCGGAAGGGGAGATCACCCAATCCGAGGGTCAAATTGATATATTTCCCCTCCAGGTCGGAAATATTCACCGGAGCTTGCCGGTCAAAGTGTGTGAAACCTCCACGTACGATGTCCTCCTTGCGAACGACTGGTTAACGGCATGCGACGTGATAATTTTGCTCGGGGGAAAATGCATGACGTTGCACAACGATGACAGGGAGCCATCATACGTCCCGCTTCAATTTGAAGCGATGGAGGTGCCACCTCAGTGAAATGCTTGATTGCTGACGGGGCAGACCTCCACCACCAGCCGCCCAGCGCATGCGGGCGAACAATCCACCGGAGCACGCTTCATGCGAATCGTCGCTCACACACCGGCATCGTCCACGGACAGCAGTGACTCTCCGAAGGATCATGCACCGAATCCGACGGAGGTGCATGCCCGCATCACAACACGCATCCAAACGACGGCGGGAGCTTTGGAAGACATCATCCTCTTAGGAGAGTGCGTCTCCACGTGATCGGCGGGAATTCGAGCTGAGCCTCCAACACATCAACGTGACTTGGAACCCGACATGCCCCTCGCCCTCCCACGGCCACGGTGGCACGCCCATCCCACTCGGCCGCCCCAGATCGCTCGGGCACCGTCTCGCGGATCCCGACGGCACTAGAGCTCCACACTTTGGCACTAGAGCTCCACACTTTGGCACTAGAGCTTCACACGTTGGCACTAGAGCATCACACTTTGGCACTAGAGCCTAAAACTTTGGACCTAGAGCGACACACTTTGGCACTAGAGCGTCACACTTTGGCACTAGAGCTTCACACTTTGGCACTAGAGCTTCACACTTTGGCAATAGAGCATCACACTTTAGCACTAGAGCATCACACTTTGGCACTAGAGCTTCGCACTTTGGCACTAGAGCGTCACACTTTGGCACTAGAGCGTCACACTTTGGCACAAGAGCGTCACACTTTGGCACTAGAGCGTCGCACTTTGGTACTATAGCGTCATACTTCAGTACTAGAGAATCACACATTCGCACTAGAGCGTCACAATTTGGTACTAGAGCGTCACACTTTGGCACTAGAGCTTCACACTTTGGCACTAGAGCGTCACACTTTGGCACTAGAGCGTCACACGTGATACTAGAGCGTCACACTTTGGCACTAGGGCATCACACTTTGGCACTAGAGCATCATACCTTGGCACTAGAGCTTAACACTTTAGCACTAGAGCCTCACACTTTGGCATTAGAGCGTCACACTTTGGCACTAGAGCGTCACACTTTGGCACTAGAGCGTCACACTTTGGCACTAGAGCGTCACACTTTGGCACTAGAGCGTCACACTTTGGCAATAGAGCATCACACTTTGGTACTAGAGCTTCACACTTTGGCACTAGAGCGTCACACTTTGGTACTAGAGTGTCACATGTTGGCAGTAGAGCGTCACACTTTGGCACTAGAGCGTCACACTTTGGCACTAGAGCGTCACACTTTGGCACTAGAGCGTCACACTTTGGCACTAGAGCGTCACACTTTGGCAATAGAGCATCACACTTTGGTACTAGAGCTTCACACTTTGGCACTAGAGCGTCTCCCTTTGGCACTAGAGCAGTACACTTTGGCACTAGAGCATCACACTTCGGTACTAGAGCGTCACAGTTCGGCACTAGGGCATCACACTTTGGCACTAGAGCATCATACTTTGGCACTAGAGCATCACACACTGTGGCATTAGAGCATCACACTTTGGCACAAGAGCTTCACACTTTGGCACTAGCGCGTCACACTTTGGTACTAGAGTGTCACATGTTGGCAGTAGAGCGTCACACTGTGGCATTAGAGCGTCACACTTTGGCACTGGAACGTCACACTTTGGCACTAGAGTGTCACACTTTGGCAATAGAGCGTCATACTTTGGCACTAGAGCGTCATACTTTGGCACTATAATGTCACACTTTGGCACTAGAGCGTCACACTTTGGCACTAGAGCTTCACACTTTGGCACTAGAGCATCACACTTTGGCCAGGAGAGTCACACGTTGGTAATAGAGCGTCACACTTTGGCACTAGACCTTCGCAATTTGGCACTAGAGCTTAAAAACTTGGCACTGGAGCTTCACACTTTGGCACTAGAGCGTCACACTTTGGCAATAGAGCGTCACACTTTGGCACTAGAGCTTCACACTTTGGCACTAGAGCGTCACACTTTGGCAGTAGAGCGTCACACTTTGGCACTAGAGCGTCATACTTTGGCACTAGAGCGTCTAAATTTGGCACTAGAGCGTCACACAATAGCACTAGAGCTTCACACATTGGCCCTAGAGCTTCACACTTTGGAACTAGAGCTTCATACTTTGGCACTAGAGCGTCACACGTTGGCACTAGAACATCACACTGTGGCACTAGAGCTCCACACGTTGGCACTAGAGCGTCACACTTTGGCACTAAAGCATCACACTTTGGCACTAGAGCGTCACACTTTGGCACTAGAGCGTCACACTTTGGCACTAGAGCGTCACACGTTGGCACTAGAACATCACACTGTGGCACTAGAGCGTCACACGTTGGCACTAGAACATCACACTGTGGCACTAGAGCTCCACACGTTGGCACTAGAGCGTCACACTTTGGCACTAAAGCATCACACTTTGGCACTAGAGCGTCACACTTTGGCACTAGAGCGTCACACTTTGGCACTTGAGCGTCACACTTTGGCATTAGAGCGTCACACGTTGGCACTAGAGCGTCACAGTTTGGCACTAGAGCACCACACTTTGGCACTAGAGTGTGACACTATGGCACAAAAGCGTCACATTTTGGCACCAGATCGTGATACCTTGGCACTAGAGCATCACGCTTTTGAACGATAGCCTCACACTTTGGCACTAGAACGTCACACTTTGGCACTAGAGCGTCACACGTTGGCACTAGAGTGTCACACTTTGGCACTAGAGCACCACACTTTGGCACTAGAGCGTCACACTTTGGCACTAGAGCTTCACACTTTGGTACTAGAGCATCACACTTTGGCACTACAACGTCCCACTTTGGCACTAGAGGGTCACAATTTGGCACTAGAGTGTCACACTTTGGCACTAGAGAGTCACACTCTGGCACCAAAGCATCACACGTTGGCACTAGAGCGTCACACATTGGTACTAGACCGTCACACTTTGACACTAGAGCGTCACACTTTGGCACTAGAGCGTCACACTTTGGCACTAGAGCGTCACACATGATACTAGAGCATCACACTTTGGCACTAGGGTATCACACTTTGGCACTAGAGCATCATACCTTGGCACTAGAGCTTCTCCTTTTAGCAGTAGAGCTTCACACTTTCGCACTAGAGCATCACACTTTGGTACTATAGCGTCACACTTTGGCATCCGAGCATCACACGTTGGCACTAAAGCGTCACACGTTGGCACTAGAGCCTCACACATTGGCACTAGAGCGTCACACTTTTGAACTAGAGCTTCACACTTTACCACTAAAGCGTCACACTTTGACACTAGAACATCATACTTTGGAACTAGAGCATCATACTTCGGCACTAGAGCATCACACTTCGGCACCAGAGCATCACACTTTGGCACTAGAGTGTCACACTTTGGCACTAGAGCGTCACACACTGTGGCATAAGAGCGTCACACTTGGGCACTAGAGCTTCACACCTTGGCACTAGAGCGTCACACTTTGGTACTAGAGCGTCACACTTTGGCACTAGAGCGTCACACTTTGGCACTAGAGTGTCACACTTTGGCACTAGAGCATCATACATTGGCACTGGAGCGTCATACTTTGGCACTATAGCGTCACACTTTGGACCTAGAGCGTCACACTTTGGCACTAGAGCGTCACACTTTGGCACTAGAGAGTCAAACTTTGGCACTAGAGTGTCACACTTTGGCATTAGAGCGTCACACTTTGGCACTAGAGAGTCAAACTTTGGCACTAGAGCGTCACACATTGGCACTAGAGCGTCACACTTTGGCACTATAGCGTCACACTTTGGACCTAGAGCGTCACACTTTGGCACTAGAGCGTCACACTTTGGCACTAGAGCGTCACACTTTGGCACTAGAGCTCCACACTTTCGCACTAGAGCGTCACACATTGGCACTAGAGCGTCGCACTTTGGCACTAGAGCATCAGACTTTGGCACTAGAACGTCACACTTTGGCACTAGATCGTCATACTTTGGCACTAGAACGTCACACTTTGGTACTAGAGAATCACACTTTGGCACTAGAGCTTCACACTTTGGCACTAGAGCGTCACAGTTTGGCACTAGAGCGTCACACTTTGGCACTAGAGCGTCACAGTTTGGCACTAGAGCTTCACAAATTGGAAGTAGAGCTTCATACTTTGGCACTGGAACTTCACACTTTGGCACTAGAGCGTCACACATTGACAATAAAGTGTCACACTTTGGCACTAGAGCTTCACACTTTGGCACTAGAGCGTCACACTTTGGCACTAGAGCGCCACACTTTCGCACTAGAGCGTCACACATTGGCACTAGAGCGTCACACTTTGGCACTAGAGCGCCACACTTTCGCACTAGAGCGTCACACATTGGCACTAGAGCGTCACACTTTGGCACTAGAGCGCCACACTTTCGCACTAGAGCGTCACACATTGGCACTAGAGCGTCACACTTTGGCACTAGAGCGCCACACTTTCGCACTAGAGCGTCACACATTGGCACTAGAGCGTCACACTTTGGCACTAGAGCGCCACACTTTCGCACTAGAGCGTCACACATTGGCACTAGAGCGTCACACTTTGGCACTAGAGCGCCACACTTTCGCACTAGAGCGTCACACATTGGCACTAGAGCGTCACACTTTGGCACTAGAGCGCCACACTTTCGCACTAGAGCGTCACACATTGGCACTAGAGCGTCACACTTTGGCACTAGAGCGCCACACTTTCGCACTAGAGCGTCACACATTGGCACTAGAGCGTCACACTTTGGCACTAGAGCGCCACACTTTCGCACTAGAGCGTCACACATTGGCACTAGAGCGTCACACTTTGGCACTAGAGCGCCACACTTTCGCACTAGAGCGTCACACATTGGCACTAGAGCGTCACACTTTGGCACTAGAGCGCCACACTTTCGCACTAGAGCGTCACACATTGGCACTAGAGCGTCACACTTTGGCACTAGAGCGCCACACTTTCGCACTAGAGCGTCACACATTGGCACTAGAGCGTCACACTTTGGCACTAGAGCGCCACACTTTCGCACTAGAGCGTCACACATTGGCACTAGAGCGTCACACTTTGGCACTAGAGCGCCACACTTTCGCACTAGAGCGTCACACATTGGCACTAGAGCGTCACAGTTTGGCACTAGAGCTTCACAAATTGGAAGTAGAGCTTCATACTTTGGCACTGGAACTTCACACTTTGGCACTAGAGCGTCACACATTGACAATAAAGTGTCACACTTTGGCACTAGAGCTTCACACTTTGGAACTAGAGCGTCACACTTTGGCACTAGAGCGTCACACTTTGGTACTAGAGCGTCACACCGTGGCACTAGAGCATCACACTTTGGCACTAGAGTGTCACACATTAGCACTAGAGCTTCGCACTTTGGCACTAGAGCATCACAGTTTGGCACTAGAGCATCACACTTTGGCACTAGAGCTTCACATTTTGGAACTAAAGCTTCACAGTTTGGCACAAGAGCATCACACTTTGGCACTAGAGCATCACACATTGGCACTAGAGCTCCACATGTTGGCGCTAGAGCGTCACACGTTGGCACTATAGCATCACACTTTGGCACTAGAGCGTCACACTTTGGCACTAGAGCATGAGCATCACACTTTGGCACTTCACACTTTGGCATTAGAGCGTCACACTTTGGCACTAGAGCGTCACACTTTGGCACTGAAGCGTCACACATTGGCACTAGAGCGTCACACTTTGGTACTAGAGCGTCACACTTTGGCACTAGAGCATCACACTTTGGCACTAGAGCTCCACACTTTGGCACTAGAGCTTTACACTTTGGCACTAGAGCACCACAATTTGGCACTAGAGCTTGACACTTTGGCACTAGATCGTCGCACTTTGGCCCAAGAGTGTCACACGTTGGCACTAGAGCATCACGCTTTGGCACTAGAGCGTCACACTATGGCACTAGAGTGTCACACTTAGGCATTGGAGCGTCACTCTTTGGCACTATAACGTCACACTTTGGCACTAGAGCGCCACACTTTGGCACTAGAGCATGACACTGTGGTACTAGAGCGTCACACATTGGCACTAGAGCATCACACTTTGGCACTAGAGCGTCACACTTTGGCACTAGAGCGTCAAACTTTGGCACTACAGCGTCACACATGATACTAGAGCGTCACACTTTGGCACTAGGGCATCACACTTTGGCACTGGAGCATCATACCTTGGCACTAGAGCTTCACATTTAAGCACTAGAGCTTCAAACTTTGGCACTAGAGCGTCACACTTTGCAACTAGAGCGTCAAACTTTGGCACTAGAGCGTCACACTTTGGCACTAGAGCGTCGCACATTGGCACTAGAGCGTCACACTTTGGCACTAGAGCATCACACTTTGACACTAGAGCGTCACACTTTGGCATTAGAGCGTCACACTTTGGCACTAGAGCATCATACCTTGGCACTAGAGCTTCACATTTAAGCACTAGAGCTTCAAACTTTGGCACTAGAGCGTCACACTTTGCAACTAGAGCGTCAAACTTTGGCACTAGAGCGTCACACTTTGGCACTAGAGCGTCGCACATTGGCACTAGAGTGTCACACTTTGGCACCAGAGCGTCACACTTTAGCACTAGAGCTTCACACTTTGGCACTAGAGCGTCACACTTTGGCACTAGAGCATCACACTCTGGCACTAGAGCATCATACTTTGGCACTAGAGCATCACACTTTGGCACTAGAGCGTCACACTTTGGCACCAGAGCGTCACACTTTAGCACTAGAGCTTCACACTTTGGCACTAGAGCGTCACACTTTGGCACTAGAGCATCACACTCTGGCACTAGAGCATCATACTTTGGCACTAGAGCATCACACTTCGGCACCAGAGCGTCACACTTTCGCACTAGAGTGTCACACTTTGGCACTATTGCGTCACACAATGTGGCATTAGAGCGTCACACCTGGGCACTAGAGCTTCACACTTTTGCACAAGAGCGTCACACTGTGGTACTAGAGCGTCACACTTTGGCACTAGACCATCACACTGTGGCACTAGAGTATCACACTTTGGCACTAGAGCATCATACGTTGGCACTATAGCATCACACTTTGGCACTAGAGCCTCACACTTTGGCACTAGAGCGTCACACATTGGCACTAGAGCTTCACACTTTGGCACTAGAGCGTCATACTTTGGCACTAGAGCGTCACACTTTGGCACTAGAGTGCACACTCTGGCACTAGAGCTTCACAAATTGGCACTAGAGCTTCACACTTTGGCACTAGAGCATCAAACTTTGGCACTAGAGTGTCACACATTAGCACTAGAAATTCACACTTTGGCACTAGAGTGCACACTCTGGCACTAGAGCTTCACAAATTGGCACTAGAGCTTCACACTTTGGCACTAGAGCATCAAACTTTGGCACTAGAGTGTCACACATTAGCACTAGAAATTCACACTTTGGCACTAGAGCTTCACCTTTGGGAACTAGAGCTTCACACTTTGGCACTAGAGAATCATACTTTGGCACCAGAGCATCACACTTTGGCATTAGAGCTCCACACGTTGGCACTAGAGCGTCACACTTTGTCACTAGAGCATCACACTTTGGCACTAGAGCATCACACTTTGGTACTAGAGCATCACACTTTGACAATAGAGCGTCACACTTTGGCATTATAGCATCACACTTTGGCACTAGAGCGTCACAGTTTGGCACTAGAGTACCACACATTGGCACTAGAGCGTCACACTGTGGCACTGAAGCGTCACACATTGGCACTAGAGCGTCACAGTTTGGCACTAGAGTACCACACATTGGCACTAGAGCGTCACACTGTGGCACTGAAGCGTCACACATTGGCACTAGAGTGTGACACTTTGGTACTTGAGCATCACAGTTTTGCACTAGAGCTTCACAATTTGGCACTAGAGCGTCACAGTTTGGCACTAGAGCGTCACACTTTGGCACTAGAGCGTCACATTTTGGCACTAGAGCTTCACAAATTGGAAGTAGAGCTTCATACTTTGGCACTGGAACTTCACACTTTGGCACTAGAGCGTCACACATTGACAATAAAGTGTCACACTTTGGCACTAGAGCTTCACACTTTGGGACTAGAGCGTCACACTTTGGCACTAGAGCGTCACACTTTGGCATTAGAGCGTCACACTTTGGCACTAGAGCGTCACACTTTGGCATTAGAGCGTCACACTTTGGCACTAGAGCGTCACACTTTGGTACTAGAGCGTCACATCGTGGCACTAGAGCATCACACTTTGGCACTAGAGCTCCACACTTTGGCACTAGAGCTTTACACTTTGGCACTAGAGCACCATTATTTGGCACTAGAGCTTGACACTTTGGCACTAGAGCGTCGCACTTTGGCCCAAGAGTGTCACACGTTGGCACTAGAGCGTCACGCTTTGGCACTAGAGCGTCACACTGTGGCAGTAGAGTGTCACACTTAGCCATTGGAGCGTCACTCTTTGGCACTATAACGTCACACTTTGGCACTAGAGCGTCACACTTTGGTACTAGAGCGTCACATCGTGGCACTAGAGCATCACACTTTGGCACTAGAGCTCCACACTTTGGCACTAGAGCTTTACACTTTGGCACTAGAGCACCATTATTTGGCACTAGAGCTTGACACTTTGGCACTAGAGCGTCGCACTTTGGCCCAAGAGTGTCACACGTTGGCACTAGAGCGTCACGCTTTGGCACTAGAGCGTCACACTGTGGCAGTAGAGTGTCACACTTAGCCATTGGAGCGTCACTCTTTGGCACTATAACGTCACACTTTGGCACTAGAGCGTCACACTTTGGTACTAGAGCGTCACATCGTGGCACTAGAGCATCACACTTTGGCACTAGAGCTCCACACTTTGGCACTAGAGCTTTACACTTTGGCACTAGAGCACCATTATTTGGCACTAGAGCTTGACACTTTGGCACTAGAGCGTCGCACTTTGGCCCAAGAGTGTCACACGTTGGCACTAGAGCGTCACGCTTTGGCACTAGAGCGTCACACTGTGGCAGTAGAGTGTCACACTTAGCCATTGGAGCGTCACTCTTTGGCACTATAACGTCACACTTTGGCACTAGAGCGTCACACTTTGGTACTAGAGCGTCACATCGTGGCACTAGAGCATCACACTTTGGCACTAGAGCTCCACACTTTGGCACTAGAGCTTTACACTTTGGCACTAGAGCACCATTATTTGGCACTAGAGCTTGACACTTTGGCACTAGAGCGTCGCACTTTGGCCCAAGAGTGTCACACGTTGGCACTAGAGCGTCACGCTTTGGCACTAGAGCGTCACACTGTGGCAGTAGAGTGTCACACTTAGCCATTGGAGCGTCACTCTTTGGCACTATAACGTCACACTTTGGCACTAGAGCGTCACACTTTGGTACTAGAGCGTCACATCGTGGCACTAGAGCATCACACTTTGGCACTAGAGCTCCACACTTTGGCACTAGAGCTTTACACTTTGGCACTAGAGCACCATTATTTGGCACTAGAGCTTGACACTTTGGCACTAGAGCGTCGCACTTTGGCCCAAGAGTGTCACACGTTGGCACTAGAGCGTCACGCTTTGGCACTAGAGCGTCACACTGTGGCAGTAGAGTGTCACACTTAGCCATTGGAGCGTCACTCTTTGGCACTATAACGTCACACTTTGGCACTAGAGCGTCACACTTTGGTACTAGAGCGTCACATCGTGGCACTAGAGCATCACACTTTGGCACTAGAGCTCCACACTTTGGCACTAGAGCTTTACACTTTGGCACTAGAGCACCATTATTTGGCACTAGAGCTTGACACTTTGGCACTAGAGCGTCGCACTTTGGCCCAAGAGTGTCACACGTTGGCACTAGAGCGTCACGCTTTGGCACTAGAGCGTCACACTGTGGCAGTAGAGTGTCACACTTAGCCATTGGAGCGTCACTCTTTGGCACTATAACGTCACACTTTGGCACTAGAGCGTCACACTTTGGTACTAGAGCGTCACATCGTGGCACTAGAGCATCACACTTTGGCACTAGAGCTCCACACTTTGGCACTAGAGCTTTACACTTTGGCACTAGAGCACCATTATTTGGCACTAGAGCTTGACACTTTGGCACTAGAGCGTCGCACTTTGGCCCAAGAGTGTCACACGTTGGCACTAGAGCGTCACGCTTTGGCACTAGAGCGTCACACTGTGGCAGTAGAGTGTCACACTTAGCCATTGGAGCGTCACTCTTTGGCACTATAACGTCACACTTTGGCACTAGAGCGTCACACTTTGGCATTAGAGCGTCACACTTTGGCACTAGAGCGTCACACATTGGCACTAAAGCGTCACACTTTGGCACTAGAGCTTCACACTTTGGCACTACAGCGTCACACTGTTGCAGTACATCTTCACACTTTGGTAGTAGTGCGTCACACTTTGGCACTAGAGCTTCGCACATTGGCACTAGAGCGTCACAGTTTGGCACTAGAGTACCACACATTGGCACTAGAGCGTCACACTGTGGCACTGAAGCGTCACACATTGGCACTAGAGTGTGACACTTTGGTACTTGAGCATCACAGTTTTGCACTAGAGCTTCACACTTTGGCACTAGAGCGTCACACTTTGGCACTAGAGCGTCACACTTTGGCACTAGATCGTCACACTTTGGCACTAGAGCATCACACTTTGGCACTACAGCATCACACTTTGGCACTAGAGCTTCACACTTTGGCACTGGAGCGTCACACTGTGGCACTCGAGCGTCACACTTTGGCACTAGAGCGTCACTCTTTGGCACTATAGCATCCCACTTTGGTAATAGAGCAACACACTTTGGCACTAGAGCGTCACACTTTGGCACTAGAGCGTCACACTGTGGCACTAGAGCGTCCCACTTTGGCACAAGAGTGTCACACTTTTGAACTAGAGCATCACACTTTGGCACTAGAGCGTCACACTCTGGCACTAGAGCGTCACACTTTGGCATTAGAGCGTCACTCTTTGGCACTATAATGTCACACTTTGGCACTAGAGCGCCACACTTTGGCACGAGAGCATTACACTTTGGTACTAGAGCATTACACTTTGGCAAGAGAGCGTCACACTTTGGCACTAGAGCGTCACACTTTGGCACTAGAGCTTCACACTTTGGCACTAGAGCATCACTCTTTGGCACTAGAGCGTCACACTTTGGCACTAGACCTTCACACTTTGGTACTAAAGCGTCACACGTTTGTACTAGAGCATCACACTTTGGCACTTGAGCTTCACACCTTGGCACTAGATCGTCACACGTTGGCACTAGAGCGTCACACTTTGGCACTAGAACGTCATTTTGGCACTAGAGCATCACACTTTGGCACTAGAGCGTCACACTTTGGCACTAGAGCGTCACACTTTGGCACTAGAGCGTCCCACTTTGGCAATAAAGCATCACACTTTGGCAATAGAGCTTCACACGTTGGCACTAGAGCGTCACACTTTGGCACTAGAGCTTCACACATTGGCACTAGAGCGTTAGACTTTTGGCATTGGATCGTCACACTTTGGCACTAGAGAGACACATTGGCACTAGAACATCACACTTTGGCACTAGAGCATCACACTTTGGCACTAGAGCTCGACACTTTGGCACTAGAGCATCACACTTAGGCACTAGAGCGTCACAGTTTGGCACTAGAGCGTCACACTTTGGCACTAGAGCTTCACACTTTGGCACTATAGCGTCACACTTTGGCACTGGAGCTTCACACTTTAGCACTGGAGCGTCACACTTTGGCACTAGATTGGCACACATTAGCACTAGAGCGTCACACTTTAACAATAGAGCTTCACACGTTGGCACTAGAGCGTCACACTTTGGCACTAGAAAGTCACAATTTGGCACTAGAGCGTCAAACTTTGGAACTAGTGCTTCAAAATTTGGTACTAAAGCTTCACACTTTGGCACTGGACCTTCATACTTTGGCACTAGAGCGTCACACTTTGGCACTAGAATGTCACACTTTGGCACTAGAGCTTCACACTTTGGCACTAGCGCATCACACTTTGGCACTAGAGCGTCACACTTTGGCACTAGAGCGTCACACTTTGGCACTAGAATGTCACACTTTGGCACTAGAGCTTCACACTTTGGCACTAGCGCATCACACTTTGGCACTAGAGCGTCACACTTTGGCACTAGAGCGTCACATTTTGGTACTAGAGCGTCACACTTTGGCACTAGAGCGTCACACTTTACCACTAGACCTTCACACTTTGGCACTAGAGCTTCATCCCTTGCAATTAGAGCTTCACACTTTGGTACTAGAGCGTCACACTTTGGCACTAGAGCGTCACACTTTACCACTAGACCTTCACACTTTGGCACTAGAGCTTCATCCCTTGCAATTAGAGCTTCACACTTTGGTACTAGAGCATCACACTTTGGGACTAGAGCATCACACTCTGGTACTAGACCTCCACACGTTGGCACTAGAGCGTTACACTTTGGCACTAGAGCATCACACTTTGGCACTAGAGTGTCACACATTAGCACTAGAACTTCACACTTTGGCACTAGAGCTTCACATTTTGGAACTAGAGCTTCACACTTTGGCACTAGAGCATTATACTTTGGCACCAGAGCATCACACTTTGGTACTAGAGCTCCACACGTTGGCACTAGAGCGTCACACTTTGGCACTAGAGCATCACAGTTTGGCACTACAACGTCACACTTTGGCACTAGAGCATCACACTTTGACACTAGAGCGTCACACTTTGGCATTCGGGTGTCACACGTTGGCACTAGAGAGTCACAGTTTGGCACTAGAGTACCACACTTTGGCACTAGAGCGTCACACTGTGGCACTCGAGCGTCACACTTTGGCACTAGAGCGTCACTCTTTGCCACTAGAGCATCCCACTTTGGTACTAGAGCATCACACTTTGGCACTAGAGCATCACACTTTGGCACTAGAGCTCCACACTTGGTACTAGAGCTTCACACCTTGGCACTAGAGCAACACACTTCGGCACTAGAGCTTGACACATTCGCACTAGAGCGTCACACTTTGGCACAAGAGTGTCACACTTTGGAGCTAGAGCATCAGACTTTGGCACTAGAGCGTCACACTTTGGCACTAGAGCGTCACACTTTGGCATTAGAGCGTCACTCTTTGGCACTATAACGTCACAGTTCGGCACTAAAGTGCACACTTTGGCACTAGAGCATTGCACTTTGGTACTAGAGCATCACACTTTGGCAAGAGAGTGTCACACTTTGGCACTAGAGCGTCACACTTTGGCACTAGAGCTTCACACTTTGGCACTGGAGCATCACACTTTGGCACTAGAGCGTCACACTTTGGCACTAGACCTTCACACTTTGGTACAAGAGCGTCACACTTTTGTACTAGAGCGTCACACTTTGGCACTTGAGCTTCACACCTTGGCACTAGATCGTCAAACGTTGGCACTAGAGCGTCACACTTTGGCGCTAGAACGTCACTTTGGCACTAGAGCATCACACTTTGGAACTAGAGCGTCACACTTTGGCACTAGAGCATCACACTTTGGCACTAGAGCGTCACACTTTGGCGCTAGAACGTCACTTTGGCACTAGAGCATCACACTTTGGAACTAGAGCGTCACACTTTGGCACTAGAGCATCACACTTTGGCACTAGAGCGTCCCACTTTGGCAATAGAGCATCACACTTTGGCACTAGAGCTGCACACGTTGGCACTAGAGCGTCACACTTTGGCACTAGAGCTTCACACTTTGGCACTAGAGCGTTAAACTTTGGCATTGGAGCGTCACACTTTGGCAATAGAGCATCACACTTTGGCACTAGAGCTGCACACGTTGGCACTAGAGCGTCACACTTTGGCACTAGAGCTTCACACTTTGGCACTAGAGCGTTAAACTTTGGCATTGGATCGTCACACTTTGGCACTAGAGAGTCACACATTGGCACTAGAACATCACACTTTGGCACTAGAGCGTCACACTTTGGACCTAGAGCTCCACACTTTGGCACTACAGCATCACACTTTGGTACTAGAGTGTCACAATTTGGCACTAGAGCGTCACACATTGGCACTAGAGCTTCACACTTTGGCACTATAGCGTCAAACTTTGGCACTACAGCTTCACACTTTGGCACTAGAGCGTCCCACTTTGGCACTAGACCTTCACACTTTGGTACTAGAGCGTCACACTTTGGCACTAGAGCATCACACTTAGGCACTACAGTGTCACACTTTGGCACTAGAGCGTCACACTTTGGCACTAGAGCTTCACACTTTGGCACTATAGCATCACACTTTGGCACTAGAGCTTCACACTTTGGCACTAGAGCGTTACACTTTGGCACTAGATTGGCACACTTTAGCACTAGAGCGTCACACTTTAACAATAGAGCTTCACACGTTGGCACTAGAGCGTCACACTTTGGCACTAGAGCGTCAAAATTTGGCACTAGAGCGTCAAACTTTGGCACTAGAGCTTCACAATTTGGTACTAGAGCTTCACACTTTGGCACTGGAGCTTCACACTTTGGCACTAGAGCGTCACACTTTGGCACTATAATGTCACACTTTGGCACTAGAGCTTCACACTTTGGCACTAGCGCATCACACTTTGGCACTAGGGCGTCACACTTTGGCACTAGAGCATCACATTTTGGTACTAGAGCGTCACACTTTGGCACTAGAGCGTCACACTTTAGCACTAGACCTTCACACTTTGGCACTAGAGCTTCATCCCTTGCAATTAGAGCTTCACACTTTGGCACTAGAGCATCACACTTTGGGACTAGAGCATCACACTCTGGTACTAGAGCTCCACACGTTGGCACTAGAGCGTCACACTTTGGCACTAGAGGATAACACTTTGACACTAGAGCGTCACACTTCGGCAATAGAGCAGCACACTTTGGCACTAGAGCGTCACACTTTGGCATTAGAGCGTCACACCTTGGCACTAGAGCGTCACACTTTGGCACTAGAGCACCACACTTTAGCACTAGATCATCACACTTTGGCACTAAAACTTCACACTTTGGCACTAGAACTTCACACTTTGGCACTAGAACTTCACACTTTGGTACTAGAGCGTCACACTTTGGTACTAGAGCGTCACACTTTGGCACTAGAACTTCACACTTTGGCACTAGAACTTCACACTTTGGTACTAGAGCGTCACACTTTGGTACTAGAGCGTCACACTTTGGCACTGGAGCGTCACACTTTGGCACTAGAGCGTCACAATTTGGCACTAGATCGTCACACTTTGACACTAGAGCATCACACTTTGGCACTAGAGCATCACACTTTGGCACTAGAGCTTCACACTTTGGCACTATACCTTCACACTTTGGTACTAGAGCGTCACACTTTGACACTAGAGCATCACACTTTGGCACTAGAGCATCACACTTTGGCACTAGAGCTTCACACTTTGGCACTATACCTTCACACTTTGGTACTAGAGCGTCACATTTTGGCACTAGTGCTTCACACTTTGGCACTAGAGCGTCACACTTTGGCACTAGAGCGTCACACTTTGGTGCTATAGCCTCACATTTTGGCACTAGAGCGTCACACGTTGGCACTGGGGTGTCACACTTTGGCACTAGAGCATCACACTTTGGCACTAGAGCATCACACTTTGGAATAAGAGCGTCACACTTTGGCACTAGAGTATCACACGTTGGCACTAGAGCTTCACAGTTTAACACTAGAGCTTCACACTTTGGTACTAGAGCTTCACACTTTGGCACTAGAGTGTCACACTTTTGCACTGGAGCATCACACTTTGGCACTAGAGCTTCACAGTTTGGCACTATAGCGTCACACTTTGGCACTAGCGCATCGCACTTTGGCACTTGAGCGTCACACGTTGGCACTAGAGCATCACTCCTTGGCATTAGAGCGTCACACTTTAACACTAGAGCTTCACACATTGGCACTAGAGCATCAAACTTTGGCACTAGAGTGTCACACTTTGGCACTATAGCTTCACAGTTTGACACTAGAGCGTCACAATTTGGCACTAGAGCGTCACACTTTGGCACTGGAGCGTCACACTCTGGCACTAGAGCATCACACTTTGGCACTAGAGCGTCACACTTCGGCACTATAGCTTCACACTTTGGCACTTTAGCGTCACTCTTTGACAGTAGAGCGTCACACTTTGGCACTAGAGCTTCACACTTTGGCACTAGAGCGTCACACTTTGGCACTAGAGCGTCACAGGCGCACGCAACTGTGCCACATGGAAATAACTTGTCTTTCAAAAACCGTAAAAAACATGGATCCTTGCATGTACAACGCTTGGACATGTTTTGTGTCTGCGACCAGGTGTTGTACTAACATTCAAGGAAAGCAAGCCAGTTCCCCTCGGCCCGCCCTGGCTTCTACACTTTTCCGTGTAGCGACTTCACCGTCTTGGAGTAGGTAGTCTCCGACTCTACTCTCCAAGTTCCAGGCTTCCCGACTTAGCGGGCAAGTAGGAGTAAAACATAGAAATCAACACCTTGTCGCTAATCAACACCTTGTCGCAAATCAATACCCCGTCGCAAACACCCTGTCCCCAATCAACACCTCGTTGCAAATGAACACCTTCACGCAAATTAACACCCTAGTGCAAGTCAACACCTTGTTCCAAATCAACACCCTGTCGCAAATCAACACCCTGTCGCAAATCAACACCCTGTCGCAAATCAGCACCCTGTCACAAATAAACACCCTGTTGCAAATCAACACCATGTCGCAAATCAACACTTTGTGGCAAATAAACACCCTATTAAAAATCAACACCCTGTCGCAAATCAGCACCCTGTCGCAAATAAACACCCTCTTGCAAATCAACATCCTGTCATGAATCAACACCCTGTCGCAAATCAACACCTTGCCGCAAATAAATACCATGCCGCAAATGAATACCCTGTGTAATTCAACACCATGGTGCAAATTAACACCTTGTCGCAAATCAACACCTTGTCGCAAGTCAACACCTTGTCGCAAATCAATACCTTGTTACAGATCAATACCATGTCGCTGATTAACACCCTGTCACAAATCAACACCCTGTCACAAATGAACACCTTGTTGCAAATCAACACCTTGTTGCAAATCAACACCGTGTCGCAAATCAACACCCTGTCGCAAATCAACACCCTGTCACAAATCAACACCCTGTCGCAAATCAACAGCCTCTCGCAAATCAACACCCGTCGCAAATCAACACCCTGTCGCGAATCAATACCCTGTTGCAAATCAATACCCTGTCACAAATCCACACCCTGTTGCAAATCAACACCCTGTCGCAAATCAACACCCTGTCGCAAATCAACACCCAGTCGCTAATAAATACGTTTCGCAAATCAACGCCTTGTCGCAAATCAACACCCTGTCGCAAATAGACACCCTTCGCAATTCAACACCCTGTCGCAAATCAACACTCTGTTGCAAATCAACACCCTGTCACGAAACAATACCCCGTCGCAAATCCAGACCCTATTGCAAATCAACATCCTGTCGCAAATCAACACCCTGTCGCAAATCAACACCATGTCGCAAATCAACATCATGTCGCAAATCAACATCCTGTCGCAAATCAGCACCCTGTCGCAAATCAACACCATGTCGCAAATCAACACCCTGTCGCAAATCAACACCCTGTCGCAAATCAATACCCTGTCACAAATCAACACCCTGTCACAAATCAACACCTTGTCACAAATCAACGCCCTGTCAAAAATCAACACCCTGTCACAAATCAACACCCTGTTGCAAATCAACACCATGTCGCAAATCAGCCCCCTGTCGCAAATCAACACCCTGTCACAAATCAACACCCTGTCGCAAATCAACACCCTGTCACAAATCAACACTCTGTCGCAAATAAACACAATATTACAAATCAACACCCTGTCGCAAATCAGCACCCTTTCGCAAATCAACACCCTCTTGCAAATCAACACCCTGTCGCGAATCAACACACTGTCGCAAATCAACACCTTGATGCAAATCAACACCCTGCCAAAAATCAATACTTTGTGCAATTCAAAACCATGGCGCAAATCGACACCCTGTCGCAAATCAACACCTAGTCGCAAATCAACACCTTGTCGCAAATGTACCCCTTGTCGCAAATCAATACCATGTCGCAAATTAACACCCTGTTGCAAATCAGCACCCTGTCACAAATCAACACCATGTCGCAAATCAACACCCTGTCGCAAATCAACACCCTGTTTCAAATCAACAGCCTCTCGCAAATCAACATCCTGTCGCAAATCAACACCCTGTCGGAAATCAATACCTTGTTGCAAATCAACACCCTGTCGCAAATCCACACCCTGTTGCAAATCAACACCCTGTTGCAAATCAACACCCTGTCGCAAATCAATACCTTTCGCAAATCAACACCTTGTCGCAAATCAACACCCTGTCAAAAATTGACACCCTTTTGCAATTCAACACCCTTTCACAAATCAAGACTCTGTTGCAAAGCAACACCCTATCGCGAATCAATACCTCGTCGCAAATCCAGATCCTATCGCAAATCAACACCGTGTCGCAACTCAACACCATGTCGCAAATCAACATCCTGTCGCAAATCAACACCCTGTCGCAAATGAACACCCTGTCGCAAATCAACACCATGTCGCAAATCAACACCCTGTCACAAATCAGCACCCTGTCGCAAATCAACACCATGTCGCAAATCAACACCCTGTGGCAAATCAACACCCTGTCGCAATTTAACACCCCGTCGCAAAAAAAAATCCTGTCGCAAATCAACACCCTATCGCTAATGAACACCCTGTCACAAATCAACACCCTGTTGCAAGTCAACACCTTGTCGCAAATCAGCATCCTGTCGCAAATCAACATATTGTTGCAAATCAACACCTTGTCGCAAATCAACACCCAGTTGCAAATCAACACCCTATCGCAAATCAACTGTCTGTTCCAAGTCAACACCCTGTCGCAAATGAACACCTTGTTGCAAACGAACACCCTGTTGCAAATTAACACCCTGTCGCAAGTCAATGCCCTGTCGCAAATTTACACCTTTCGCAAATCAACACCCTGTCGCAAGTCAATACCCTGTCGGAAACTAACACCCTATCGCTAATGAACACCCTGTCGCAAATCAACACCATGTCGCAAGTCAACACCTTGTTGCAAATCAGCACCCTGTCGCAAATCAACATCTTGTTGCAAATCAACACCCTGTCGCAAATCAACACCCAGTCGCAAATCAACAGCATATCGCAAATCAACTGTCTGTTCCAAATCAACACCATGTCGCAAATGAACACCTTGTCGCAAACGAACACCCTGTCGCAACTCAACACCCTGCCACAGATCAATACCCTGTCGCAAATTTACACCTTTCGCAAATCAACACCCTGTCGCAAGTCAAGACCCTGTAGTAAATGAACACCTTGTTGCAAATCAACACCATATCGCAAATCAACACTTGGTCGCAAATTAACACTCTATCGCAAATCAACACCCTGTCGCAAATCAACACCCTGTCGCAAATCAACACCCTGTTGCAAATCAACACCCTGTCGCAAATTAACACCCTGTCGCAAATCAACACCCTGTCGCAAATCAACACCTCATCGCAATTCAACACCTTGTCGCAGATCAACGCCCTATCACAAATCAACACCCTGTCGCACATTAACACCCTGTCGCAAATTAACACCCTGTCACAAATCAACACCCTGTCACAAGTCAACACCCTGTAGCAAATCAACACCCTTTCGCAAATCAACAACCTATCGCAAATCAACATCCATCATAAATCAACATTCTGTCGCCAATCAACACCCTGTCGCAAATCAACAACTTGTCGCAAATCAACACGTCGCAAATCAACACCCAATTGCAAATCAACACCCTGTCGCAAATCAACACGTTGTTGCAAATCAACACCCTGTTGCAAATCAACACCCCGTTGCAAATCAACGCCCTGTCGCAAATCAACACCCTGTCACAAATCAACTCCCTGTCACAAATCTACACCCTGTCGCAAATCTACATCCTGTCACAAATCTACACCCGGTCCCTAATCAACACCCTGTCACAAATCAACACCCTGTCACAAATCAAGACCCTGTCGCAAATCAACACTCTGTCATAAATCAACACCCGGTCGCAAATCAACACCCTGTCTCAAATCAATACCATGTTGCAAATCAACACCCTGCTCAAAATCAACACCCTCTCAAAAATCAACACCCTCTTGCAAATCAACACCTTGTCGCAAATCAACACCTTGTCGCAAATCAACACCTTTTCTGGACGTGCTTAGCGGCCATGGTTGAGGCAGCAGCACTCCGGGGCTTGCAGATCCAACCGCAAAAGTGTCTTCTAATTAAACAGTCGGAGGAGAGGGTCCCGTTAACACTAGTTGAGCTCCCATGTAGGCGTGACGGGGTTTTGGCGCTGGGCTGCCCAGTCGGCTCTGAGTCCTTTCAGGTGTTGTGGGCATACCGGTGGCTTCAGGAGCAAGTGTGTGGCTTCGCACAAATGGGTAGGATGGAGGAGGTGCAGGCAGCGATGACACTCCTCCGCTTCTGTGTGGTGCCGCGAGTAGACTTCTAGGAGCGTGCACTACAACCCGAGGCACATTGCCTTGCGGTGCTGCACCGATTTGACATGGAGGTGTGGGAGGTAGTGCTCCAGCTCCTCTGGGTCGTCAGGCACCTGCGGAGTGATTGACGAGCTTCGACCTACAGATGCCAGCGCGTCAACGGGTCCAGCTCCCATTCGCCTTCGGAGGGGTGGGGCTGCTGGGTGCTAGAGAATTGGCCCCTCTGGCCTACGCTTGCATGACGGGATCTGTGCTTCAGGCCCTGTCTATGGAGTTTGGCTCCTTCCTCCCTACGGACCGTGAGCTTCACTTCCTTGCTCCAATGTGGGCTGAGGTGGTGCCAGCACTGCCCAGGCTGGTGCGCAAGGCATTGCCTTTAGTCGAGAGGACTTCCGCCTTCATACTCAGATGTGGCTCGAGTTGTCGGTGCCCCACCTTGTTCTCGCCAATATGGATAGTTTGGACCCAGCTGCTGTCATCCGACGGTAGCGTTAGGGTGGCGCGACACAGCACGTCCACCATTCCATTTACGAGGAGCTTGCCGACATATGCAGGGAGCACCGGCTGCCAGTGTAGGTGGAACATGAGTGGATCCTGCCGTTGCCGGGGGGAGTGGGGGAGCTGTGGTCTGACCTGTCACCGGAGGATCGGGAGACTGGCACATTTTGTGTGCTCGACGTCACAACAGTGGACGTGCACCGAGCGAGGGCCACGGAACCTGAAAAGCGAAGGAGGCGGCCGAGGCGGCGAAGTGCGCCAAGTATGGCGAGACTCCACGCTGTGGGTACTTTATGCGCCCCCTGGCGTGGGAAACTCTGGGCGGCCTGGGGGATCGGTCTTGAGTCTTCCTCGCCCGGCTGGCTAGGATTTGCCCGGCTCAGGGCCCACGCCGCTGCTCGGCCNTGGAACATGAGTGGATCCTGCCGTTGCCGGGGGGAGTGGGGGAGCTGTGGTCTGACCTGTCACCGGAGGATCGGGAGACTGGCACATTTTGTGTGCTCGACGTCACAACAGTGGACGTGCACCGAGCGAGGGCCACGGAACCTGAAAAGCGAAGGAGGCGGCCGAGGCGGCGAAGTGCGCCAAGTATGGCGAGACTCCACGCTGTGGGTACTTTATGCGCCCCCTGTATGGGAAACTCTGGGCGACCTGGGGGATCGGTCTTGAGTCTTCCTCGCCCAGCTGGCTAGGATCTGCCCGGCTCAGGGCCCACGCCGCTGCTCGGCCAAGGCGCAAGAGAGCTGGGCCTAGCGGGTGGTAGCTGTGTTGGCGGAGAAGGTGTCCACAGTGGGCATCTGCAGCTAGTGTGCGGTCATGCGGCTCTTCAGCATTTCGCACGGGGAGGCTCGGGAGTTACGTCCGCAATAAGAGCGCAACTAGGACGCAACTAGGACGCAAGTAGGGCGCAAGTAGGATGCAAGTAGGACGCAACTAGGGTGCAACTAGGGCTTAACTAGGGTGCAAGTAGGGCGCAAGTAGGGTTCAAGTAGGGCGCAACTAGAACGCTCCTGGGCGTAACTAGGACGCAAGTAGGGCACAAGTGGGGCGCAACTAGGGCGCAACTAGGGCGCAAGTAGGGCACAACTAGGATGTAACTAGGACGCAACTAGGGCACAACTAGCGTGCAACTAGGGCGTAGCTAGTGCCGATCGGAGACGCAACCAGGACGCAACTTGGGCGCAACTAGGGCGGAAGTAGGGCGCAACTAGGGCACAAGTAGGGCGCAAGTAGGGCATAATTAGGCAAAACTAGGGTACAACTAGGGCGCAACTAGGGTGTAGCTAGTGCCCAGCGGCGACGCAACTAGGGCGCAACTAGGGTGCAAGTAGGGCATAAATAAGGCGCAAGTAGGGTGCAACTAGGTAGCAATAGGGCGCAAGTAGGACGCAAGTAGGACGTAACGAAGGTACAACTAGGGCGCAATTAGGACGCAAGTAGGGTGTAAGTAGGGTCCAAGTAGGGCGCAAGTAGGGCGCAAGTAGGGCGCAAGTAGGGCGCAAGTAGGGTGCAAGTAGGGTGCAACTAGGACGCAACCAGGGCTCAAGTAGGGCACAAGTAGGACGCAAGTAGGGTGCAACTAGGGCGCAACTATGACGCAACTTTGGTGCAAGCAGGGTGCAACTTGGGCACAACTAGGGTGCAACTAGGGCGCAAGTAGGGCGCAACCAGGGCGCAACTGGGGCGCAACTAGGGCGCAACTAGGGCGCATCTAGGGCGCAACTAGGGCGCAACTAGGGTGCAACTAGGGTAAAACTAGGGCGCAACTAGGGCGCAACTAGGGCGCAACTAGGGCGCAAATATGGCACAACTAGGGTGCAACTAGGGAGCAAGTAGGACGCAAGTAAGACGCAACTAGGGCGCAACTAGGGCACGATTAGGGCGTAGCTAGTGTCCAACTGAGGCGCAACTAGGGCGCAAGTAGGGCTCAAGTAGGGTGTAAGTACGGTGCAATAAGGGCACAACGAGGGTGCAACTAGGGCACAACTAAGACGCAACTAGGGTGCAAGTAGGGCACAACTAGGGCGCAAGTAGGGCGCAAGTAGGGCACAACTAGGGCACAACTAAGGCGCAACAAGGGCGCAACTACGGCGCAACTAGGGCGCAACTAGGGCGCAACTAGGGCGCAACTATGGCGCAACTAGGGCGCAACTAGGGTGCAACTAGGGCGCAACTAGGGCGCAACTAGAGCGCAACAAGGGCGCAACTAGGACGTAACTATGGCGCAACTAGGGCGCAACTAGGGCGCAACTAGGGCGCAACTAGGGTACAACAAGGGTGCAACGAGGGCGCAACTAGGGCGCAACGATGGCGCAACGAGGGTGCAAGTAGGGCGCAACTAGGGTGCAACTAGGGCGCAACTAGAGTGCAATTAGGGCGCAACTAGGTTGCAACTAGGGCGCAACTAGGGCACAACTAGGGCACAACTAGGACGCAACTAGGTCGCAACTAGGGCGCAACTAGGGTGCAACTAGGGCGCAACTAGGAGGAAACCGGGGCGCAACCAGGGCGCAACTAGGGCGCAACTAGGGCACAACTAGGGCGCAACAAGGGCGCAACTAAAGTGCAACTAGTGTGCATGTTGGACGCAACTAAGGCGCAACTAAGGTGCAACTAGCGCGCAAGTAGGGCACAAGTAGGACTCAACTAGGGCGCAACTAGGGCACAACTAGGGCGTAGCTAGTGCCCAACTAAGGCCCAACTAAGCCTGTTCACGAGCCGCTACTCGTGAGTCTGACCGTAAGGCTTGGCCTCCATGTCAAGCCATTGTACACGCTCGGGCTCGCGAGCCAAGACCCGAACTCGCAAGCCTTTGTACTCGCGAGTCCCTGTCTTAGGAGATCACGAGTTCAACGCGGTTGGATTGCAAGTTACTGTCACTGTCATGACGATTTTGTGTTAGAGTGATCGCGAGTTGTACTGCATTGCAATGAGTGTGCATGGACAGAGTGTTACATTTTTGTCACTGTGAGGTTACCAACAACTTTACCACTATACACTTCACACTGTAGAGAGTGACACTGCTCACTTCACACAACCTGATTACTTCCTCCACAACCACACATGTTTCACTGACCTCTACAGCATTGTTGCACAAGTCCACACTACAGTTATTACTTTTGACTGCAGATTACATTTGTTCCATGAGTTAGCCTTAAGTCTTATCTCAACGAGTAATCCATTCTTAAATGTTCAATTCACACTTAACCCCAAACTTAGAACTATGTTAGCACAACGCATGGATGTAAAGAATGGATTGAAACTGGAAGGGAATGGTAATTGCAAGGTTGAATTGAGGAAAGACAAACACATTGAGGAAACCTAAGCTACCTCAACAACATCATCATCATCATCCGCCCCACCGTGTGCTTCCTCTGCCTCTGCCTCATCCGCCTCTTCAGCAGCCTCAGAGCCATCATCCTCTGAGTTATCCTCTCCATCCTCCTGTTCCCCCACTGCTACCTCTGCCTCATCATCAGATAGCACCAGACCACCATCCCCTTTTGCAGCTTTTTGAGCTGCTCTCCTGAGTGCCCTCTCACGGTTCTCCACCCCCTCCAGCTCTTTGGCAATTCTGCCAGATGGATAGACTGGGAAATCACGAAGGGCTGGGTCATTTATCCAGGTCTTAAAACAAAGCAAGTCCTGGACAGTCAGCTGGGAGAGGGAGTGACGGAAGTCCGTCACCACCTGCCCTCCCAGGCTGAACATGCGCTCTGATGGTGTGCTCGTGGCTGGTACCGCCAGCACGTAAAGAGCCAACAGAGCAAACATAGGGTATTTCTTGGCGTTGTCCCGGTAGAAGTGAAGAACGTTGCAGCGCCTGCCACCCCGTATATTTTTCTTGAACTTGTGGACATCCTCCTCCAGTGAGTCCGGTGGCACTTGCACCTCCTTGGGCTCCTCATCCTCGAACAGGTCATCCATGGGGTCGGCCAAGGCCACCTCGACCATGGATGCCTTTTTCTTGGCATTAGGGCGGCCGCGCTTTGCTGCTGCTGCTGGCCCCGACAGCTGCTGTTGCATATCTTTCTGTTGTGGCTGTGACTGGCTTGGGGTTAGAGCTGGAGCCCCACTGGAGTCCACCATCTCATCGTCGTCCACTCCGGCAGCAGTGGATGCCGCTGTTGCTGCTGCTGCTGCTGTTTCAGCCGTGGCTGCTGCTGCAGCCGCCTCCTCTGCCTGGCGCTTGGCTTGCACCTTGGCAAAATATGGTCGAAGGTGTTTGACCACATTCACCTCTAGTTCGAGTGCCGTCTTGATGCTGAGGGACTCGTGCACCGGACAGAAATGGAACCTGCTAAAAAATGTGCACAAGTCGGTGTAAAAAAAAACAACTGAAACAGAAACAACAGGTTGACTAAGGTTGCATATGAATTACCTGAATCGAGGGTCCACTGCCATTGCCACCACATGCCGAATCGTGTACTTCTTCACATATTTCTCAACCTGCACGACACAAGAAACAAGTAGGTTGGTTTGTAATGGAAGTTTGTGTAAGCTAACCGAAAGAAAAAGCTGTAAAGTATACACATACCTTCTCCACAGCAGCGTTGAACCCAGGTTGCAGCACCAGCAATAGCTTCTCGGTGGCATCTAGTGGCTGCCTCTTTGTGTTGACATGGTGTGCCCCTTGCCATGAGTGCCGTTGAGTGTACTTCCTGGTTCGACCACTGAGGAGTGGTCAAACACCTGATCTGACTTTAGATTTGGATTCCTTGGAGTTTTCCATGCAGGATCGATCTTTGAATCGCTCGATTTGAGTGAGTATTCAGAAAGTTAGCCTAGCCCGAAATTCGGGTGTTTGGGGGTGGAATCTGGTACCCGCCATGGGTGGCGGGATAATCCACCACAAGTGATCCGAGTTCGTCCCCAACGACCTCCAAATGCACCAGGGGCATGAATGAGGTGACCATAAGGACCTCCTTGACCAGGATGAACTTCTCCTTGACTTCTGGGCGAGGAAAGGCGCTTCGACGGGTCATCGTCGAAGCGCCTCCCGTTGCCTAGAGTGCAAGACCAGGTGGGCGGCTCCACCAAGGGTT
>SZWC01002601.1:99416-121258 GCA_023375785.1 Penium margaritaceum | reverse complement strand
AAACCAAACCCGGGTCACAGAAACCAAAGCCGGGTCACAGAAACCAAAGCCGGGTCACATAAACCAAAGCCGGGTCACGGAAACCAAAGCCGGGTCACCGAAACAAAGCCGGGTCACAGAAACCAAATCCGGGTCACAGACAGAAAAGCCGGGTCACAGAAACCAAAGCCGGGTCACAGAAACCAAAGCCGGGTCAGTTAAACCAAAGCCGGTCAGAGATACCAAAGCCCGGTCACATAAACAAAAGCCAGGTCACGGAAAATACAGCCGAGTCACGGAAAGCAAAGCCGGGTCACAGAAAGCAAAGCCGGGTCACACAAACCAAAACCTGGTCACATAAACCAAAGCCAGGTCAGAGAAACGAAAGCCGGGTCACAGAAACCAAAGCCGGGTCTAAGAAACCAAGGCCGGGTCACAAAAACCAAAGTCGGGTCACAGAAACCAAAGCCATGTCACGGAAACCAAGACCAAGTCACAGAAACCAAAGCCGCGTCACAGAAACCAAAGCCGGGCCATAGAAACCAAAGCCGAGTCACATAAACCAAAGCCGGGTCACAGAAACCAAAGCCGGGTCACAGAATCCAAACCGGATCACAGAAACCAAAGCCGGGTCACAGAAACCAAAGCCGGGTCAACGAATCAAAGCCGGAGCATAGAAACCAAACCGGTCATGAAAACCAAAGCCGGGTCAGAGAAACGAGAGCCGGGTCATATAATCAAAAGCCGGATCATAGAAACCAAACCCGGTTCACAGCAACCAAAGCCAGGTCACAAAACCTAAGCCGGGTCACAGAAACCAAAGCCAGGTAACAGAAACCAGAGCCGGGTTACAGAAAATCAGCTGGATCACAGAAACCAAAGCCGGGTCCCAGAAACCAAAGCCAGATCACAAAAACCAAAGCCGGTCACAAAACCAAAGCAGGGTCACAGAAACCCAAGCCAGGTCACAGAAACCAAAGCCAGGTCACAGAAACCAAAGCCTGGCCACAAAAACCAAAGCCGGGTCACAGAAACCAAAGCCGGATCACAGAAACCAAAGCCGGATCACAGAAACCAAAGCTGGATCACAGTAACCAAAGTTGGGTTACAGTAACCAAAGCCGGGTCATAGAAACCAAAGCCTGGTCACAAGAATCAAAGCGGGGTCACAAAAATCAAAGCCGGGTCACAGAAACCAAAGCCGGGTCACAGAAACCAAAGCCGAGTCATTGAAACCAAAGCCGGGTCACAGAAACCAAAGCCGGGTCACAGCAACCAAAGCCGGGTCACAGAAACCAAAGCCGAGTCAGAGAAACCAAAGCCGGGTCACAGAAACCAAAGCCGGATCACAGAAACCAAAGCTGGGTCGCAGACAGCAAAGCCGGGTCACAGAAACCAAAGCCGGGTCAACGAACCAAAGCCGGAGCATAGAAACCAAAGCCCGGTCATAGAAACCAAAGCCGGGTCACAGAAGCCAAAGCCGGGTCAGAGAACCCAAAGCCGGGTCATAGAAACCAAAGCCGGGTCACAGCAACCAAAGCCGGGTCACAGAAACCAAAGGCGGGTCACAGAAAGCAAAGCCGGGTCACACAAACCAAAGCCGGGTCACAGAAACCAAAACCTGGCCACAAAAACCGAAGCCGGGTCACAGAAACCAAAGCCGGATCACAGAAACCAAAGCTGGGTCGCAGACAGCAAAGCCGGGTCACAGAAACCAAAGCCGGGTCAACGAACCAAAGCCGGAGCATAGAAACCAAAGCCCGGTCATAGAAACCAAAGCCGGGTCACAGAAGCCAAAGCCGGGTCAGAGAACCCAAAGCCGGGTCATAGAAACCAAAGCCGGGTCACAGCAACCAAAGCCGGGTCACAGAAACCAAAGGCGGGTCACAGAAAGCAAAGCCGGGTCACACAAACCAAAGCCGGGTCACAGAAACCAAAACCTGGCCACAAAAACCGAAGCCGGGTCACAGAAACCAAAGCCGGATCACAGAAACCAAAGCTGGGTCGCAGACAGCAAAGCCGGGTCACAGAAACCAAAGCCGGGTCAACGAACCAAAGCCGGAGCATAGAAACCAAAGCCCGGTCATAGAAACCAAAGCCGGGTCACAGAAGCCAAAGCCGGGTCAGAGAACCCAAAGCCGGGTCATAGAAACCAAAGCCGGGTCACAGCAACCAAAGCCGGGTCACAGAAACCAAAGGCGGGTCACAGAAAGCAAAGCCGGGTCACACAAACCAAAGCCGGGTCACAGAAACCAAAACCTGGCCACAAAAACCGAAGCCGGGTCACAGAAACCAAAGCCGGATCACAGAAACCAAAGCTGGGTCGCAGACAGCAAAGCCGGGTCACAGAAACCAAAGCCGGGTCAACGAACCAAAGCCGGAGCATAGAAACCAAAGCCCGGTCATAGAAACCAAAGCCGGGTCACAGAAGCCAAAGCCGGGTCAGAGAACCCAAAGCCGGGTCATAGAAACCAAAGCCGGGTCACAGCAACCAAAGCCGGGTCACAGAAACCAAAGGCGGGTCACAGAAAGCAAAGCCGGGTCACACAAACCAAAGCCGGGTCACAGAAACCAAAACCTGGCCACAAAAACCGAAGCCGGGTCACAGAAACCAAAGCCGGATCACAGAAACCAAAGCTGGGTCGCAGACAGCAAAGCCGGGTCACAGAAACCAAAGCCGGGTCAACGAACCAAAGCCGGAGCATAGAAACCAAAGCCCGGTCATAGAAACCAAAGCCGGGTCACAGAAGCCAAAGCCGGGTCAGAGAACCCAAAGCCGGGTCATAGAAACCAAAGCCGGGTCACAGCAACCAAAGCCGGGTCACAGAAACCAAAGGCGGGTCACAGAAAGCAAAGCCGGGTCACACAAACCAAAGCCGGGTCACAGAAACCAAAACCTGGCCACAAAAACCGAAGCCGGGTCACAGAAACCAAAGCCGGATCACAGAAACCAAAGCTGGGTCGCAGACAGCAAAGCCGGGTCACAGAAACCAAAGCCGGGTCAACGAACCAAAGCCGGAGCATAGAAACCAAAGCCCGGTCATAGAAACCAAAGCCGGGTCACAGAAGCCAAAGCCGGGTCAGAGAACCCAAAGCCGGGTCATAGAAACCAAAGCCGGGTCACAGCAACCAAAGCCGGGTCACAGAAACCAAAGGCGGGTCACAGAAAGCAAAGCCGGGTCACACAAACCAAAGCCGGGTCACAGAAACCAAAACCTGGCCACAAAAACCGAAGCCGGGTCACAGAAACCAAAGCCGGATCACAGAAACCAAAGCTGGGTCGCAGACAGCAAAGCCGGGTCACAGAAACCAAAGCCGGGTCAACGAACCAAAGCCGGAGCATAGAAACCAAAGCCCGGTCATAGAAACCAAAGCCGGGTCACAGAAGCCAAAGCCGGGTCAGAGAACCCAAAGCCGGGTCATAGAAACCAAAGCCGGGTCACAGCAACCAAAGCCGGGTCACAGAAACCAAAGGCGGGTCACAGAAAGCAAAGCCGGGTCACACAAACCAAAGCCGGGTCACAGAAACCAAAACCTGGCCACAAAAACCGAAGCCGGGTCACAGAAACCAAAGCCGGATCACAGAAACCAAAGCTGGGTCGCAGACAGCAAAGCCGGGTCACAGAAACCAAAGCCGGGTCAACGAACCAAAGCCGGAGCATAGAAACCAAAGCCCGGTCATAGAAACCAAAGCCGGGTCACAGAAGCCAAAGCCGGGTCAGAGAACCCAAAGCCGGGTCATAGAAACCAAAGCCGGGTCACAGCAACCAAAGCCGGGTCACAGAAACCAAAGCCGAGTCATAGAAACCAAAGCCGGGTCACAGAATCCAAAGCCGGATCATAGAAACGAAAGCCGGGTCGCAGCAACCAAAGCCAGGTCACAGAACCAAAGCCGGGTCACAGAAAGCAAAGCCAGGTCACAGAAACCAAAGCGGGGTCACAGAAACCAAAGCCGGGTCACAGAAGCCAAAGCCGGGTCACAGAAACCACAGCCAGGTCCCAGAAACCAAAGCCAGGTCACAAAAACTAAAGCCGGGTCACAAAACCAAAGCGGGGTCATAGAAACCAAAGCCGGGTCCTAGAAACCAAAGCCGGGTTACAGAAACCAAAGCCGGGTCACATAAACTAAAGCGGTGTCATTAAAACCAAAGCCGGGTCACAAAACCAAAGCCGGATCATAGAAACCAAAGCCGGGTCACATAAACCAAGGCCGGGTCACAGAAACCAAAGGCGGGTCACATGAACCAAAGCTGGGTCACAGAAACTAAAGCCAGATCACATAAACCAAAGCCGGGTCACAGAAAGAAGAGCCGGGTCACAGAAACTAAAGCTGGGTCACAGAAACCAAAGCCGGGTCACAGAAACCCAAGCCGGGTCACAGAAACCAAAGCTGGTCACAGAAACCAAAGCCGGGTCACAGAAACCAAAGCCGGGTCATAGAAACCAAAGCCGGGTCACATGAAGAAAAGCCGGGTCACAGAAACCAAAGCCGGGTCACACAAACCAAAGCCGGTCAAAGAAACCAAAGCCGGGTCATATAAACAAAAGCCGAGTCAGGGAAAACAAAGCCGGGTCACAGAAAGCAAAGCTGGGTCACACAAACCAAAGCCGGGTCACAGAAACCAGAGCCAGGTGAGAGAAATGAAAGCCGGGTCACAGAAACCAAAACCGGGTCAAAAAAACCAAAGCTGGGTCACAGAAACCAAAGTCGGGTCACAAAAACCAACACCAGGTCACAAAAACCAAAGCCAAGTCACAGAAACCAAAGCCGGGTCACAGAAACCAAAGCCGGGCCATAGAAACCAAAGCCGGGTCACAGAAACCAAAGCCAGGTCATAGAAACCAAAGCCGGGTCACAGAAACCGAAGCCGGATCACAGAAACCAAAGTCGAGTCACAAAAACCAAAGCCGGGTCAACGAACCAAAGTCGGAGCATATAAACCAAAGCCCGGTCATATAACCAAAGCCGGGTCTCAGAAACCAAAGCCGGGTCACAGAATCCAAAGCCGGATCATAGAAACCAAAGCCGGGTCACAGCAACCAAAGCCAGGTGACAAAACCGAAGCCGGGTCACAGAAACCAAAGCCAGGTCACACAAACCAAAGAAGGGTCACAGGGATCAAAGTCGGGTCACAGAAACCAAAGCTGGGTCACAGAAACCAAAGCCGGGACCCAGAAACCAAAGCCAGGTCACAAAAACCAAAGCCGGGTCACAAAACCAAAGCGTGGTCATAGAAACCAAAGCCGGGTCACATAAACCAAAGCCGAGTTACAGAAGCCAAAGCCGGGTCACAGAAACCAAAGCCGGCTCACAAAAACCAAAGCCGGGTCACAAAAACCAAAGCCGGGTCACATAAACCAAAACCGGGTCACAGAAACCAGAGCCGGGTCACAGAAACTAAAGCCATGTCAATTAAACCAAAGCCGGGTCACAGAAACCAAAGCCGGGTCACAGAAACCAAAGCCGGGTCATAGAAACCAAAGCCGGGTCACAGAAACCCAAGCCGGGTCACAGAAACCAAAGCCGGGTCACAGAACCCAAAGCCGGGTCACAAAAACCAAAGCCGGGTCACAAAACCAAAGCGTGGTCATAGAAACCAAAGCCGGGTCACATAAACCAAAGCCGAGTTACAGAAGCCAAAGCCGGGTCACAGAAACCAAAGCCGGGTCATAGAAACCAAAGCCGGGTCACAGAAACCAAAGCCGAGTCACAGGTTGAAAAGCCGGGTCACAGAAACCAAAGCCGGGTCACAGAAACCAAAGCCGGGTGACAGAAACCAAAGCTGGTCAGAGAAACCAAAGCCGGGTCACGTAAACAAAAGCCGGGTCCCAGAAACCAAAGCCGGGTCACAGAAAGCAAAGCCGGGTCACAGAAAGCAAAGCCAGGTCAGAGAAGCAAAAACCGGGACACAGAAACGAAAGCCGGGTCAAAGAAACCAAAGCCGGGCCACAGAAACCAAAGTCGGGTCACAGAAACCAAAGCCAGGTCACAGAAACCAAAGCCAAGTCACGGAAACCAATGCCGGGTAACAGAAACCAAAGCCGGGCCATAGAAACCAAAGCGGGGTCACAAAAACCAAAGCTGGGTCACAAAAACCAAAGCCGGGTTACAGAAACCAAAGCCGGATCACAGAAACCAAAGCCGGGTCACAGAAACCAAAGCCGGGTCAACGAACCAAAGCCGGAGCATAGAAACCACAGCCCGGTCATAGAAACCAAAGCCGGGTCACAGAAGCCAAAGCCGGGTCACAGAATCCAAAGCCGGATCATAGACACCAAAGCCGGTTCACAGCAAACAAAGCCAGGTCACAGAACCAAAGCCGGGTCACAGAAAGCAAAGCCAGGTCACAAAAACCAAAGCGGGGTCACTAAAACCAAAGCCGGGTCACAGAAACCAAAGCCGGGTCACAAAAACCACAGCCGGGTCCCAGAAACCAAAGCCAGGTCACAAAAACCAAAGCCGGGTCACAAAACCAAAGCGGGGTCGTATAAACCAAAGCTGGGTCCCAGAAACCAAAGCCGGGTTACAGAAACCAAAGCAGTGTCATTAAAGCCAAAGCCGGGTCACAAAACCAAAGCGGTGTCATTAAAACAAAATCCGGGTCACAAAACCAAAGCCGGACATAGAAACCAAAGCCGGGTCACATAAACCAAAGGCGGGTCACATGAACCAAAGCCGGGTCACAGAAACTAAAGCCGGATCACATAAACCAAAGCCGGGTCACAGAAATGAAAACCAGGTCACACAAACTAGAGCCGGGTCACAGAAACTAAAGCTGGGTCACATAAACCAAAGCCGGGTCACAGAAACCCAAGCCGGGTCACACAAACCAAAGCTGGTCACAGAAACCAAAGCCGGGTCACAGAAACCAAAGCCAGGTCAGAGAAACCAAAGCCGGGTCACATAAAGAACAGCCGGGTCACGGAAACCAAAGCCAGGTCACAGAAACCAAAGCCGGCCAGAGAAACCAAAGCCGGGTCACATAAACAAAAGCCGAGTCAGGCAAAACAAAGCCGGTCCCAGAAAGCAAAGCCAGGTCACAGAAAGCAAAGCTGGGTCACACAAACGAATGCTGGGTCACAGAAACCAAAGCCAGTGAGAGAAACGAAAGCCGGGTCACAGAAACCAAATCCGGGTCAAAGAAACCAAAGCTGGGTCACAAAAACCAAAGTCGGGTCACAAAAACCAAAGCCAGGTCACAGAAACCAAAGCCATGTCAGAGAAACCAAAGCCAGGTCACAGAAACCAAAGCCGGGCCATAGAAACCAAAGCCAGGTCACAGAAACCAAAGCCGGGTCATAGAAACCAAAGCCGGGTCACAGAAACCGAAGCCGGATCACAGAAACCAAAGTCAGGTCACAGAAACCAAAGCCGGGTCAACGAACCTAAGTCGGAGTATAGAAACCAAAGCCCGGTCATAGAACCAAAGCCGGGTCACAGAAACCAAAGCCGGGTCACAGAATCCAAAGCCGGATCATAGAAACCAAAGCCGGGTCACAGAAACCAAAGCCAGGTCACAGAACCGAAGCCGGGTCACTAAAACCAAAGCCAGGTCACACAAACCAAAGCAGGGTCACAGGGACCAAAGCCGGGTCACAGAAACCAAAGCCGGGTCACAGAAACCAAAGCCGGGTCCCAGAAACCAAAGCCGGGTCACAGAAACCAAAGCCGAGTCACAGAAACCAAAGCCAGGTCACAGAAACAAAGCCGGGTCACAAAAACCAAAGTCGGGTCACAGAAACCAAAGCCGGGTCACCGAAACCAGAGCCGGGTCACAGAAACCAAAGCCGGGTCCCAGAAACCAAAGCCGGGTCACAGAAACGAAAGCCGGGTCACAGAAACCAAAGCCGAGTCACAGAAACCAAAGCCAGGTCACAGAAACAAAGCCGGGTCACAAAAACCAAAGTCGGGTCACAGAAACCAAAGCCGGGTCACCGAAACCAGAGCCGGGTCACAGAAACCAAAGCCGGGTCCCAGAAACCAAAGCCGGGTCACAGAAACTAAAGCCAGGTCATAGATACCAAAGCCGGGACATCGAAACCAAAGCCGGGTCACAGAAACCAGAGGCGGGTCACAGATTTTAGAGCCGGGTCACAAAAACCAAAGCCAGATCACAGAAACCAAAGCTGGGTCACAGAAACCAAAGCCGGGTCAGAGAAACCAAAGCCGGGTCACAGAAACCAAAGCCGGGTCACAGAAACCAAAGCCGGGTCACAAAAAGAAAAGCCGGGTCACAGAAACCAAAGCCGGGTCACAGAAACCAAAGCCGGGTCACAGAAACCAAAGCTGGTCAGAGAAACCAAAGCTGGGTCACATAAACAAAAGCCGAGTCACGGAAAATAAAGCCGGGTCACAGAAAGCAAAGCCGGGTCTCTGAAAGCAAAGCCGGGTCACACAAACCAAAGCCGGGTCACAGAGACCAAAGCCAGGTCAGAGAAACAAAAGCCGGGTCACAGAAACCAAAGCCGGGTCAAAGAAACCAAAGCCGGGCCACAGAAACCAAAGTCGAGTCACAGAAACCAAAGCCAGGTCACAGAAACCAAAGCCAAGTCACAGAAACCAAAGCCGGGTAACAGAAACCAAAGCCGGGCCATAGAAACCAAAGAGGGGTGACATAAACCAAAGCCGGGTCACAGAAACCAAAGCCGGGTTACAGAAACCAAAGCCGGATTACAGAAACCAAAGCCGGGTCACAGAAACCAAAGCTGGGTCAACGAACCAAAGCCGGGGCATAGAAACCAAAGCCCGGTCATAGAAACCAAAGCCAGGTCACAGAAGCCAAAGCCGGGTCACATAATCCAAAGCCGGATCATAGAAACCAAAGCCGGTTCATAGCAACCAAAGCCAGGTCACATAACCAAAGCCGGGTCACAGAAAGCAAAGCCAGGTCAGAGAAACCAAAGCAAGGTCACAGAAACCAAAGCCAGGTCACAGAAACCAAAGCCGGATCACAGAAACCACAACCGGGTCCCAGAAACCAAATCCAGGTCACAAAAACCAAAGTCGGGTCACAAAACCAAAGCGGGGTCATAGAAACCAAAGCCGGGTCCCAGAAACCAAAGCCGGGTTACATAAACCAAAGCCGGGTCACAGACACCAAAGCCGGGTCACGGAAACCAAAGCCAGGTCACAAAAACCAAAGCCGGGTCATAGAAACCAAAACCGGATGACAGAAACCAAAGCCGAGTCACAGAAACTATAGCCGGGTCACAGAAACCAAAGCCGGGTCACAGAAACCAAAGCCGGGTTACAGAAACCAAAGCCAGGTCACAGCAACCAAAGCCGGGTCACAGAAACCAAAGTCGGGTCACAGAAACAAAAGCCAAGTCACGGAAAACAAAGCCGGGTCACAGAAAGCAAAGCCGGGTCACGCAAACCAAAGCCGGGTCACAGAAACCAATGCCAGGTCAGAGAAACGAAAGCCGGGTCACATAAACCAAAGCCGGGTCACATAAACCAAAGCCGGGTCACAGAAACCAAAGTTGGGTAAAAGAAACCAAAGCCGGGTCAAAGAAACCAAAGCCAAGGAACAGAAACCAAAGCCGGGCCATAGAAACCAAAGCCGAGTCATAGAAACCAAAGCCGGGTCACGAAAACCAAAGCCGGGTCACAGAAACCAAAGCCGGGTCAAGGAAACCAAAGCCGGATCGCATAACCCAAAGCTGGGTCACAGAAACCAAAGCCGGGTCAACGAACCAAAGCCGGAGCACAGAAACCAAAGCCGGTCATAGAAACCAAAGCCGGGTCACAGAAACCAAGGCCGGGTCACAGAAACTAAAGCCGGGTCACAGAAACCAAAGCCGGGTCACAGAAAGCAAAGCCGGGTCACAGAAACCAAAGCCGGGTCAACGAACCAAAGCCGGAGCACAGAAACCAAAGCCGGTCATAGAAACCAAAGCCGGGTCACAGAAACCAAAGCCGGGTCACAGAATCCAAGGCCGGGTCACAGAAACTAAAGCCGGGTTACATAATCCAAAGCCAGGTCACAGAAACCAAAGCCGGGTCACAGAAACAAAAGCCGGGTCACAGAAACCAAAGCCGGGTCATAGAAACCAAAGCCTGGTCACAAAAACCAAAGCCGGGTCGCAGAAAGAAAAGCCGGGTCACAGAAACCAAAGCCGGGCCAGAGAAACCAAACCCGGGTCACAGAAACCAAAGCCTGTCAGAGAAACCAAAGCCGGGTCACAAAAACCAAAGCCGGGTTACAAAAACCAAAGCCGGATCACAGAAACCAAAGCCGGGTCACAGAAACCAAAGCTGGGTCAACGAACCAAAGCCGGGGCATAGAAACCAAAGCCCGGTCATAGAAACCAAAGCCAGGTCACAGAAGCCAAAGCCGGGTCACAGAATCCAAAGCCGGGTCATAGAAACCAAAGCCGGTTCATAGCAACCAAAGCCAGGTCACAGAACCAAAGCCGGGTCACAGAAAGCAAAGCCAGGTCAGAGAAACCAAAGCGAGGTCACAGAAACCAAAGCCAGGTCACAGAAACCAAAGCCGGATCACAGAAACCACAACCGGGTCCCAGAAACCAAAGCCAGGTCACAAAAACCAACGCCGGGTCACAAAACCAAAGCGGGGTCATAGAAACCAAAGCCGGGTCCCTGAAACCAAAGCCGGGTTACATATGTCGGAAATGAAAGAAGAGAAACCAGCACAAAGGCCGGAGCACATCCGAGCACCCTCAATAAAAGAACCAAACATATCTCAACGGATACGCACAACCAAGAACCGTGCGCCGACAACATCACGTCCGCAAGCCTCGGAGCACCTCGACACCCTGCGCTCCGGCGAACCCTTCGCAACACGTCTCTCGAAGAACACAAACTAGCGCCTCCACCTCGCAGGGGTCCTAGCGAAGCCCAAGCATCACTACTTTAAGGTAGCTTAGTCCAATGTACTCTTCGCTTCCGTTATTCTATCAATCAGTCATTTCCTTCCATTGCTTTCGCAACTGCCATCGCTTCCATCCTCATTCAACTGCCTGTCTCGCATCGCTCAGCTCCGGAACTTGTTACTACGAACCCGCTCAGCTCACAAACCTGCGTCAAGCCGCGCCACGAGTCTGCCCGTGTCGCCCTTTCCCTCTCATAAATTCCTGACATGGTATCAGAGCTCTGGGTTCACAGCCCTGGCCAACAAGCCGCCATGATTCCAGTAATTATCCTCATAGATGCAACCGTAGTTGTTTGTATCCTTACATCTCGCACCGCGCCCGATCATGACCACACGAACAACGGGTCATCACCCGAGCCCTCCATCCTCGATGTCGCGCAAGTCTGCGTTCAAGACGGAGAACCTCCTCCGCTAACTCTTCTCGCAACTTCGGACTCCCTCTACATTGAACAAGTACTCGACTCAGGGTGTGCTATCCATGCTCTTAAAGATGCTGACATCACCACACCACTGGCAACGCCAGAAACCATCACTGGCGCTACCAAGGGAATGACGTCACTGTGTCGCTACTCTGCTACTCTTGTCTCCCCGGCAGCACCAAGTGGACAAATCCGGGGCTACCATACTCCTGAACTGCGACACAATCTCCTATCCGTCCATCAACTCCAAAAGGAAGGAGTAAATATCTTCTTTCCCGCCTATGGTTCAGAAGCCCAACTGACAACAGTGGACAACAAACCATTGGCAACCTTCACAGTTCGCAACAACCTCTATCGACTACAAATTCCTCGCACAACAGCAATCTTTGCTATTGAAACTGACGTTCAACCCACCACCTGTGACTGCCGCAGCCTCTCACATCCCTTGCTCCTGCAGCATCATCGCCTTGGTCACCCGAACTTCAACGCCCTCCTCCGTCTTCAAGCCAAAGATATGGTCAAAGGCTTGCCACCGCTCTCCCCACTAACTCGCCTTGCAGGTCCACCTTGCACTGCTTGCAGTCTTGGAAAACTCAAAGCATCTCCTCACCCTCCTCGAACCGCTCGAGCCGCAACACCTCTCGACATCCTCCACATGGACCTTGTGGGACCAATTCGTCCCACCTCCCTTCAAGGATATGAGTACTTCCTCACCATTGTGGACGATCATTCTCGCTTCGGCGCCACAATTCCTCTCAAATCTAAGGCCGATGCCAAGCCTACCTTCATCAAGTGGTCAAAGTATCAGATGAGCCGCCTCAACCGGTCCATCGGTAAGATCTGGACAGACAGAGGTGGTGAATTCCTGTCTCATGAACTCCGTGAATTCCTGGCGGAACGCGGGATTGGGCATGAAATGAGTGTCCCAGAAGCACCCGAGAAAAATGGAGTGGCAGAGAGACGGAATGGTGTCCTGGTCGCCCTCACACGCACTCTACTTGTGCACGCTGGAGCTCCGAAAACCTTCTGGACCTATGCACTCCGCTATGCCACCAGGGTTCACAACTACTATCCAGCCAAGCATCTCCTCGACATCACTCCAGCAGAGCTCTGGCTGTGGTACAAGCCAGATGTCTCCAAACTTCGAGTCTGGGGATCCACAGCCTATGTTCTACTCAATAAAACCGACAGAGCCCACGCACATCTCTCCAAAGTCGGTCCACGAGCCTCGCGCCGCATGTTTGTGGGATTCGCTCTCAACTCTCCCGGATACTTATTCTACGAGCCTAACCTTCAATGAGAAACCTGCAGCACAGATGTCCACTTTGATGAAATCACCCCTTTCTTCCGACAATCAGCTCCAGTCTCCACCACTCCTCTCACCTGGACGCTCTTTCCAGAACAAACCTCAGCGACCACAACGCCAGCTGACTTACCTCCAGCAGTCGCTCCCGCCACACCAGCAACTCCTCCGACGGCATCCACTCCACAAAAACTCTCTCCTACACACACTCCTACACAACCTCGACCAACGGTACTGCCACCTCTCACTCCTCTCACCCCTGATGATGATTTCGAAACCATCTCAGAACACCTGCCAACATTTGGACGACCTCTTCCGTCAGCAGAGACAGTCCCTCCTCCAACAACAACTGCAGACACGGGGGCCACACCAGTCCCGAAAATAACATCTACAGCAGAACCGGTACTTCGACGATCCACAAGAAACAAAACCGCCGCCTCCCTCATCACCCTGACCGACACAGATGGAGACCTCAACATCCAGGAAGATCGACAAGTAGAAATCCTTCGGACCTCCTTCCTGCCCTCCTGGATTGCAGCTGGAGATGGCCTTAACTCTCTTCGATGACCAACTCCTCCAATGAATCTGTGACGATGGCGCTATCCTCAACTTTCCCTACTCAGTACCACCATTAACACTGCTCCCATCGTCACCCCCAGCACGTACACAGAAGCTGTAAACGGACCACAAGGAGACCAATGGCGAGCCGCCATTGCCAATGAATTGGCATCCTTCAAAGCTACCTCGACCTACACTGACATACCACGACCAGCTCACACCAATGTGGTCGCAGGAAAATGGGTCTTCCGCGTTAAAACTCATTTGGGGAAGCCACCAGAATTCAAAGCCCGCTACGTGGCAAAAGGGTTCTCACAGCGATATGGCGTGGACTTCTTTGACACCTTTTCACCAACTGCCAAACTGACCACTCTACGAGCTCTACTACACATTGCAGCTACCAAAGACATGGAGCTGCATGCCATGGACGTGTCCACAGCCTTTCTCCAAGGAGACCTGAACGAAACCATCTATATGGCGTGTCCGGAAGGATACACACCAGATCAACCCAACACCGTTTGGAAGCTACACCGCCCAGTCTATGGACTCAAACAGTCTCCCCGAGAATGGCATGCCAAACTTTGCACTACTCTCCTTGACCTAGGATTCACAGTCTCCACTGCCGATCCCAGTCTGTTCCTGAGCTCACGACCAGATGAGCAAACATATATCCTGGTCTACGTGGACGACCTTGCCCTCGCGTCCAACAACCCCAGCGCTCTTCAGGACCTGAAGCAAGCACTTCTAGGACGCTTCACCATGAAAGATCTTGGAGAACTGACCCATTATCTGGGAATTGACATCAAAAGGGACCGAGAAAAACGACTCATCACTCTGTCCCAAGCACCCTACATCGCCTCACTTCTGAAGCACTTCGGACTGGAAAACAACAATGGAGCGCCAACTCCCATGACGGTGAACCACAAGCTCACCTCACCAGCATACACAGTCTCATCACCTTCCCCAGAACCCTACCCCGAGCTGGTGGGATCACTTATGTATGCCATGGTCTGCACTCGTCCTGACCTTGCCTTTCCTCTCAGCGTTCTGTCACGATATGTTGGAGAAGGGAACCACAGTGACCAACACTGGAAGGCAGCAAAACGAGTGCTGCGGTACCTAGGAGAGACTGCCTCTTTCTGTCTTGAGCTGGGAGGAACTCAGCCAATAACGCTGGAAGGATACAGTGACTCCTCCTGGGCAGATGACCAAGCCAACCGAAAATCATCACAGGGTTACGGTTTTCACCTTGGCTCTGGACTAATCAGCTGGCGAAGTACCAAGTCCTCCTCCGTTTCACTCTCATCCTGCGAAGCTGAGCTATATGCAGGTACCATGGCTGCTCAAGAAGCCATCTGGCTGAAGCATCTCCTCTAAGACCTGGGGTACCCGCAGCCACTCCCAGTCCTGTGGTGTGACAATCAAAGCACCATCGCTCTCACAGAGAATCCAGTCTACCATGGACGAACCAAACACATTGAGCTGCGCTACTTCTTCATCAGGCAAAAGGTGCAAGCAAGGGAACTCCTGGTTCAACATGTGGCCTCAAAAGCCAACAGGGCTGACATCTTCACAAAGGCCCTAGACCAAGCCCAACATGCAACCTTGGTGTATCTCCAGGGTCTAAGGACCAGAGACACTTGAAGCTTCCATACTGGTTTCCCTTCACGGGGGGTGTCAGAAATGAAAGAAGAGAAACCAGCACAAAGGCCGGAGCACATCCGAGCACCCTCAATAAGAGAACCAAACATATCTCAACGGATACGCACAACCAAGAACCGTGCGCCGACAACATCACGTCCGCAAACCTCGGAGCACCTCGACACCCTGCGCTCCGGCAAACCCTTCGCAACACGTCTCTCGAAGAACACAAACTAGCGCCTCCACCTCGCAGTGGTCCTAGCGAAGCCCAAGCATCACTACTTTAAGGTAGCTTAGTCCAATGTACTCTTTGCTTCCGCTATTCTATCAATCAATCATTTCCTTCCATTGCTTTCGCAACTGCCATCGCTTCCATCCACATTCAACTACCTGTCTCGCATCGCTCAGCTCCGGAACTTGTTACTACAAACCCGCACAGCTCACAAACCTGTGTCAAGCCACGCCACGAGTCTGCCCGTGTCGCCCTTTCCCTCTCATAAATTCATGACAACATAAACCAAAGCCGGGTCACAGACACCAAAGCCGGGTCACGGAAACCAAAGCCGGGTCACAAAAACCAAAGCCGGGTCACAGAAACCAAAACCGGATGACAGAAACCAAAGCCGGGTCACAAAAACTAAAGCCAAGTCACAGAAACCAAAGCCGGGTCACAGAAACCAAAGCCGGGTTACAGAAACCAAAGCCGGGTCACAGCAACCAAAGCCGGGTCACAGAAACCAAAGCCGGGTCACAAAAACAAAAGCCGAGTCACGGAAAACAAAGCCGGGTGACAGAAAGCAAAGCCGGGTCACACAAACCAAAGCCGGGTCACAAAAACCAAAGCCAGGTCAGAGAAACGAAAGCCGGGTTACAAAAACCAAAGCCGGGTCACAGAAACCAAAGCCGGGTCACAGAAACCAAAGCCGGGTAACAGAAACCAAAGCCGGGTCACAGAAACCAAAGCCGGGTCACAGACACCAAAGCCGGGTCACACAAACCAAAGCCGGGTCACAAAAACCAAAGCCAGGTCAGAGAAACGAAAGCCGGGTTACAAAAACCAAAGCCGGGTCACAGAAACCAAAGCCGGGTCACAGAAACCAAAGTCGGGTAACAGAAACCAAAGCCGGGTCACAGAAACCAAAGCCAAGGAACATAAACCAAAGCCGGTTCACAGGAACCAAAGCCGAGTCATAGAAAACAAAGCCGGGTCACGAAAACCAAAGCCGGGTCACAGAAACCAAAGCCGGGTCAAGGAAACCAAAGCCGGATCGCATAACCCAAAGCTGGGTCACATAAACCAAAGCCGGGTCAACGAACCAAAGCCGGAGCACAGAAACCAAAGCCCGGTCATAGAAACCAAAGCCGGGTCACAGAAACCAAAGCCGGGTCACAGAATCCAAGGCCGGGTCACAGAAACTAAAGCCGGGTTACATAATCCAAAGCCAGGTCACAGAAACCAAAGCCGGGTCACAGAAACCAAAGCTGGGTCACAGAAACCAAAGCCGGGTCATACAAACCAAAGCCTGGTCACAGAAACCAAAGCCGGGTTGCAGAAAGAAAAGCCGGGTCACAGAAACCAAAGCCGGGTCTGAGAAACCAAACCCGGGTCACAAAAACCAAAGCCGGCCAGAGAAACCAAAGCCGGATCACATAAACAAAAGCCAGGTCACGGAAAACAAAGCCGAGTCACGGAAAGCAAAGCCGGGTCACAGAAAGCAAAGCCGGGTCTCACAAACCAAAGCCGGGTCACAGAAACCAAAGCCAGGTGAGAGAAACAAAAGCCGGGTCACAGAAACCAAAGCCGGGTCGAAGAAACCAAAGCCGGGTCACAAAAACCAAAGCCGGGTCACAGAAACCAAAGCCGGGTCACAAAAACCAAAGCCGGGTCACAGAAACCAAAGCCAGGTCACAGAAACCAAAGCCAAGTCACAGAAACCAAAGCCGGGTCACAGAAACCAAATCCGGGGAAAAGAAACCAAAGCCGAGCAACAGAAACCAAAGCCAGGTCATAGAAACAAAAGCCGGGTCACAGAAACCAAAGCTGGATCATAGAAACCAAAGCCAGGTCGAAGAAACCAAAGCCGGGTCAACGAACCAAAGCCGGAGCATAGAAACCAAAGCCTGGTCATAGAAACCAAAGCCGGGTCATAGAAACCAAAGCTGGGTCACAGAAACCAAAGCTGAGTTACAGAAACTAAAGCCGGGTCACATAAACCAAAGCCGGGTCCCAGAAACCAAAGCCAGGTCACCAAAATCAAAGCCGGGTCACAAACCCAAAGCGGGGTCATAGAAACCAAAGCCGGGTCACAGAAACCAAAGCCGGGTTACAGAAACCAAAGCTTGGTCGGAGAAACCAAAGCCGGGTCACAAAAACCAAAAGCCGGGTCACAGAAAGCAAAACCGGGTCACAGAAACCAAAGCCGGGTCACACAAACCAGAACCGGATTACTGAAACCAGAACCAGGTCACAAAAACCAAAGCCATGTCACGGAAACCAAAGCCAAGTCACAGAAACCAAAGCCGAGTCACATAATCCAGAGCCAGGTCATAGCAAATCAAAGCCAGGTCACAGAAACCAAAGCCGGGTCACAGAAACCAAAGCCGGGTCAGAGAAACCAAAGCCGGGTCACAAAATCCAAAGCCAGGTCACTGAAAGCAAAGCCAGATCACAGAAACCAAAGCCGGGTCATAGAAACTAAAAGCCGGGTCTTCGAAACCAAAGCTAGGTCACAAAAACCAAAGCCAAGTCATAGAAACCAAAGCCGGGTCATAGAAACCAAAGCCAGGTTAGAGAAACCAAAGCCTGGTCACAGAAACGAAAGCCGGGTCATATAAACCAAAGCCGGGTCACACAAACAAAAGCCGGGTCATAGAAATCAAAGCCGATTCAAAGAAACCAAAGCCATGTCACAGAAACCAAAGCCGGGTCACAAAAACCAAAGCCGGGTCACAGAAACCAAAGCCGGGTCACAGAAACCAAAGCTGGGTCACAGAAATCAAAGCCGGGTCACAGAAACCAAAGCTGGGTCACAGAAACCAAAGCCGGGTCACGGAAACCAACGCCAGGTCACGGAAACCAAAGCCGGGTCACAGAAACGGAAACCGGGTAATAGAAGCCAAAGCCGGGTCACACAAACAAAAGACGGTCACAGAAACCAAAGCCGGGTCACCGAAACCAAAGCCGGGGCACAGAAACCAAAGCCGGGTCACACGAACCAAAGCCGGGTCACAAAAACCAACGCCAGGTCACAAAAACCAAAGACGGGTCACATAAACCAAAGACGGGTCATAGAAACCAAAGCCGAGTCACTGAAACCAAAGCCGGGTCAGAGAAACCAAAGCCGGGTCACAGAAACCAAAGCCGGGTCACAAAAACCAAAGCCGGGTCAAAGAAACCAAAGCCGGGCCACAGAAACAAAAGTCGAGTCACAGAAACCAAAGCCAGGTCACAGAAACCAAAGCCAAGTCACAGAAACCAAAGCCGGGTAACAGAAACCAAAGCCGATCATAGAAACCAAAGAGGGGTCACAGAAACCAAAGCCGGGTCACATAAACCAAAGCCGGGTTACAGAAACCAAAGCCGGATCACAGAAACCAAAGCCGGGTTACAGAAACCAAAGCCGGGTCACAGAAAGTTGGGTTGAAAGTTGGGATGGAATCTGGGTTGGAAGTTGGGTTGGAAGTTGGGTTGGAAGTTGGGTTGGAAGTTGGGTTTGCAGTTGGGTTGGAAGTTGGGATGGAAGATGGGATGGAATTTGGATTGGATGTTGGGTTGGAAGTTGGGTTGGAAGTTGGGTTGGAAGTTGGGTTCAAAGTTGGTTTGGAAGCTGGGCTGGATGCTGGGTTGGAAGTTAGGTTGGAAGTTGGGTTGGAAGTTGGGTTGGAAGTTGGATTGGAAGTTGGGTTGGAAGTTAGGCTGGAAGTTGGGTTGGAAGTTGGGTTGGAACTTGGGTTGAAAGTTGGGTTGGAAGTTGGGTTGGAATTTAGGTTGGAAATTGGGATAGAAGTTGGGATGGAAGTTGGGTTGGAAGTTGGGTTGGAAGTTGAGTTGGAAGTTGGGTTGGAAGTTGGGTTGGAAGTTGGGTTGGAAGTTGGGTTGGAAGCTGGGTTAGAAGTTGGGTTGGAAGTTGGGTTGGAAGTTGGGTTGGAAGTTGGGTTGGAAGTTGGGTTGGAAGTTGGGTTGGAAGTTGGGTTGTATGTTGGGATGGTAGTTGGGATGGAAGTTGTGTTTGAAGTTGGGATGGAAGTTGGGATGGAAATTGGGTTGGAAGTTGGGTTGGACGTTGGGATGGAAGTTGGGTTGGAAGTTGGGTTGGAAGTTGGGTTGGAAATTGGGTTGGAAGTTGGTTTGGAAGTTGGGTTGGAAGTTGGGTTGAAAGTTGGGTTGGAAGCGGGGTTAGAAGCTGGGTTGAAAGTTGGGTTGGAAGTTGGGTTGGAAGTTGGGTTGGAAGTTGGGTTGGAAGTTGGGTTGGAAGTTGGGTTGGAAGTTGGGTTGGAAGTTGGGTTGGAAGTTGGGCTGGATATTGGGATGGAAGTTGTGATGGAAGTTGGGTTTGAAGTTGGGATGGAAGTTGGATTAGAAGTTGTGTTGGAAGTTGGGTTGGAAGTTGGGCTGGAAGTTGGGTTGGACGTTGGGTTGGAAGTTGAGTTGGAAGTTGGGTTGAAAGTTGGGTTGGAAGTTGGGATGGAAGTTGGGAATGAAGTTGGGTTGGAAGTTGGATTGCAAGTATGGTTGGAAGCTGGGTTGGAAACTGGGTTGGAAGTTTGGTTGGAAGCTGGGTTGGAATCTGGGTTGGAAGTTGGGTTGAAAGTTGGGTCGGAAGCTGGGTTAGAAGCTGGGTTGGAAGTTGGGTTGGAAGTTGGGTTGGAAGTTGGGTTGGAAGTTGCGTTGGAAGTTGGGTTGGATGATGGGAGAGAAGTTGGGATGGAAGTTGGGTTTGATGTTGCGATGGAAGTTGGGATGGAAGTTGGGTTGGACGTTGGGTTGGAAGTTGGGTTGGAAGTTGTATTGGAAGTTGGGTTGACCATTGGGTTGGAATTTGAGTTGGAAGTTGGGTTGAAAGTTGGGTTGGAAGTTGGGTTGGGAGTTGGGTTGGAAGTTGGGTTTGAAGTTGGGTTGGACGTTGGGATGGAAGTTGGGTTGGATGTTGGGTTGGAAGTTGGGTTGGAAGTTGGGATGGAGGTAGGATGGAAGTTGGGTTGGAAGTTGGGCTGGAAGTTGGGTTGGAAGTTAGCTTGGAAGTTGGGTTGAAAGTTGGGTTGGAAGTTGGGATGGAGGTAGGATGGAAGTTGGGTTGGAAGTTGGGCTGGAAGTTGGGTTGGAAGTTAGCTTGGAAGTTGGGTTGAAAGTTGGGTTGGAAGTTGGGATGGAAGTTAGGTTGGAAGTTGGGTTGGAGGTTGGGTTGGAACTTGGGTTGGAAGTTGGGTTGTAAGTTGGGATGGAAGTTGGGCTGGAAGTTGGGATGGAATTTAGGTTGGAAGTTGGGTTGCATTTTGGGTTGGAAGTTGGGTTTGAAGTTGGGTTGGAAGTTTGGTTGTAAGTTGGGTTGGAAGTTGGGTTGGGAGTTGGGTTGGAAGTTGGGTTGGAAGTTAGGATGGAAGTTGGGATGGAAGTTGGGTTGGAAATTGGATTGGAAGTTGGATTGGAAGTCGGGTTGGAAGTTGGGTTGGAAGTTGGGTTGGAAGTTGGGATGGAAGTTGGGTTGGAAGTTGGATTGGAAGTTGGGCTGGAAGTTGGGTTGGAAGTTAGGTTGGAAGTTGGGTTGGAAGTTGGGTTGGAAATTGGAGTGGAAGTTGGGTTGAAAGTTGGGATGGAATCTGGGTTGGAAGTTGTGTTGGAATTTGGGTTGGAAGTTAGGTTATCCGTTTGGAAGTTGAGTTGGAAGTTGGGTTGGAAGTTGGGTTGGAAATTGGAGTGGAAGTTGGGTTGAAAGTTGGGATGGAATCTGGGTTGGAAGTTGTGTTGGAATTTGGGTTGGAAGTTAGGTTATCCGTTTGGAAGTTGAGTTGGAAGTTGGGTTGGAAGTTGGGTTGGAAATTGGAGTGGAAGTTGGGTTGAAAGTTGGGATGGAATCTGGGTTGGAAGTTGTGTTGGAATTTGGGTTGGAAGTTAGGTTATCCGTTTGGAAGTTGAGTTGGAAGTTGGGTTGGAAGTTGGGTTGGAAATTGGAGTGGAAGTTGGGTTGAAAGTTGGGATGGAATCTGGGTTGGAAGTTGTGTTGGAATTTGGGTTGGAAGTTAGGTTATCCGTTTGGAAGTTGAGTTGGAAGTTGGGTTGGAAGTTGGGTTGGAAATTGGAGTGGAAGTTGGGTTGAAAGTTGGGATGGAATCTGGGTTGGAAGTTGTGTTGGAATTTGGGTTGGAAGTTAGGTTATCCGTTTGGAAGTTGAGTTGGAAGTTGGGTTGGAAGTTGGGTTGGAAATTGGAGTGGAAGTTGGGTTGAAAGTTGGGATGGAATCTGGGTTGGAAGTTGTGTTGGAATTTGGGTTGGAAGTTAGGTTATCCGTTTGGAAGTTGAGTTGGAAGTTGGGTTGGAAGTTGGGTTGGAAATTGGGCTGGAAGTTGGGTTGGAAATTGGATTGGAAGTTGGATTGGAAGTCGGGTTGGAAGTTGGGTTGGAAGTTGGGTTGGGAGTTGGGTTGGAAGTTGGGTTGGAAGTTGGGATGGAAGTTGGGCAGGAGGTTGGGATGGAATTTAGGTTGGAAGTTGGGTTGCAGGTTGGGTTGGAAGTTGGGTTGTAAGTTGAGTTGAAAGTTGGATTGGAAGTTGGGTTGAAAGTTGGGATGGAATCTGGGTTGGAAGTTGGGTTGGAATTTGGGTTGGAAGTTGGGTTATCCGTTTGGAAGTTGAGTTGGAAGTTGGGTTGGAAGTTGGGTTGGAAGTTGGGTTGGAAGATGGGTTCGAACTTGGTTGGAAGTTGGGTTGGAATATGAGTTGGACGTTGGGTTGGAAGTTGAGTTGGATGTTGGGTTGGAAGTTGGGTTGGAAGTTGGGTTGGAAGTTGGGATGGAAGTTGGGATGGAAGTTGGGTTGGAAGTTGGGTTGGAAG